>SJYC01034995.1:0-10374 GCA_006408675.1 Madoqua kirkii
ACAATCTATTAGTTTATTTCTGAGTTGACTTTTAAATTTATAAATAATTCCTTTAGAGAAAGGTTTTTACTTAAAATTTTGCATGTAGCTGATTCACTTTGTTGTGTAGCAGAAATTAACAATACTGTAAAACATTTAAACTCCAATAAAAAAATAAAATTTTGCCTTTTCCCCCAGTTAGTACAAACTAATTGATAAATGACCAAATTAAAAGTTATTTTTTAGTAACAAATTAATTGTGGAACACTTTACATAAGTGGCATCATTTACTGATGAGTGGCAGCATTTGGACGACTGTAACATCAGAAAGCAAAGTTCTTCTGTTTTATATTCTCTGCCCTCCATTCAAAGATGTCTTTCTTTTATTACCTTGGAAGGCAAACCTAGTATTTCTCCTGTGCTTATTTTTATTCTTGCAATGCCTGGAAATGAAAGAGCGAAGCCAGGTGACAGTCAGAAACCAAAGACCAACCGCAGCAGGAAATTATTTAGAGTAGTTTGTGCCATTTGCCCTCCCTACGCCCAGATCAGCTGCAGGAACTGTGAAGAACACAGGGTGCAGGCAAGATTCTGAAAGTTCACTGCAAGCAAAGTTCATTCTTGGACCCTACCCCTGCCATTCTTCACTGACTATTCAGTGCTGGTAAAAACTTAAAGCAAAGAAAATCACACAAACTTTATGGCTGTATGTCAAATGAGAAGGCAACAGATTAAGAAGTTCTTAATCCAAAAAGGGGAAAAAATTAATGAGAAATTCCTGTAAATGTGGCCTAAACTATTTTCCAATCATTATGAGAAGTGCTAGGTTTCAACATAAGATTATTCACAAATCCTTTCTTATGCTCAGAGGCAACAGCACCAAAACAAATGATATTTATTTGCATACAGAATACAAATTTCCCAAACTCTTTCTCAGACAACTTAGTCACGAGGGATTTTAATGCACTCCTTACACATTTTGTAGTACACACATTCACAAATCACTGGTTTCTGTAGAACATGAAACAGAACAGTTGCTCTAGATTCTCACTCTCATAACGCTTATCCTTTCATTGTGATGACCATGCAAAGGTTCTTTACTGGTCAAGTGGGTGTTACCAGTAAGTAAACAGCACCGAGCAGAGAAAGATCGAGGAGACAGACATATTTTGTTGTTGTGGTCACAGCAAACAGCAGTGCTTAGTTAACTCCCTTCTGTGCTTGTCTTAGCAACACCAACTGGCTAAGTCAGCAAGGAAACTTAGAATTTTCATAATCAGAATTTTATTAATATAATCAACTTTCTAAAATGAGCTCCTGCTCACAGAATTAGTCACATTTATTTAGCACAACACTACTATTTTTTGCACAAATCAAATATAAATCAAACTACCAAGCTCAGTAAGTAGAATTTATTTTTACATAAAATCCTTCATTTTTGAAGATCTCAAAATAGTCTCAGAAACTATCCCTTATAATTTCAAATCCTCCTATTAACAAGGAATTAATCTACATTAGAAATTTGAGGCTTTCAGCTAATGTGTTGGGGATTGGGTTGGATTATGTTTAACACTTACAGGGATTTTAAATAGAGGCGAGTCTGTGCAGTATGATCCCTGGTCCCTAGAAAGCACTGCCATAAATAATCTATAAATATAAAAATAACATTTTGTTTTGCTACGGGAGTCCCTTCATATCTAAAAACATGACTTGTTTGCGCCTAGAAATGGTGAACTTTAATTAGAAATATTTTATTCTTCTGTACAGTTTCTGCTGACGGTGTTGCAAAGTGCAGTTCACCTCATGATCTTAAGCTGTTACCTACGGATTTCAAGCCCAGAGTGAAACACAAAATGGCTCAACCCTCAGCACTCTGCTATCTTCCAGAGATTAAAACATCATTCATATTCACCTCCTTCTAGCTTAATATTCTCAGATTTATTTAAAAAAGAAACTCTACTGCTTTTACAAAGAAAGTTTCTTGTAAGACTTACAATGTCCAATCTGAACCAGCCTTACGAAAAATTTTTCCAGAATAACCAAGAATCATCTTGTAACTCAAAAAAAGCTTTCCTTTCACAAGAAGCCAACTGCAACTAACAGGATACTGGTAATTATCAAAGGGTACTGATCTAGGTTAAGAGGATCTCAGGTCCTAATTTTAAATGTGAAAAAAATTATTTTTTTACAAAGTATGCAGAATCTGGTGGTCTCAAATCAGGGGATAAGATACAAGAGGCCACAGGCAAACAGTCACAATCTTAAATGGCTGCATTTTATTCAAATTCCCTAAGTAGGCAAGGTTTGTAAGGGTTACCTACTGCTTCACACCCTTTAGAAATAGTCCCCAAACCCAACATGAAACTAAGAATCACTAAGATCAAAGATGCACCCAGAAGAAATTATGAATTTACCTTTGCTTTATGGTAGAATGCAAAGCTAGAATCTAGAAATTCTAGTTTAACAATAGGGAGTAGTTTTACAGGAACAGACTAATCACTCAAAAGTTGCATTTTCTGCACATTCATATATGCAGAATGAGGTTTTAAAATGTTGAATGGAATTGTTTTTTTTTTCTATTTATAATAAAAAGTAAAAGATTCTCAACTCAACAAGAAAATGTATAATGTATCATGCAATTATTTTTAGGAACTATCAGGTAACCTTGTAAGTTATTTCCTCCAACTGTCTGATTTAAAAGTTAAACATCTTTGCTCTCTACAAGATTCATTTTCACGACCATGAATATATCAGGAACAGACTGACCCCAACCTGAAGCCAGGTGACAGCTGCTTCAAAAAGTCTAATCTGCTTACTGACAAAACCAGAAAGGGAATAAATGAATGATTGCTATTGATTCCCATGAAGGCACTATACAGACCCAGTAACTTCCCTGGATTAGTACAGACAGAAGCCAATTAGCTTTATTTCATATGTAAATAGCATCATAAAGAGGTACAGAAAATAATTCACTGGATTGCTTTCTCCTGAAGCACAAGGCACACATTTTGAAAGTCACTTCAAACACAGTTCTTGCTTATGGAGCTCTCTCTTTCTCTTCGGCAGGAATTTTTTAAATAAATTCAAACTCATCCAGCTGTGTATATTCAAGAAATACCAAAAAGTCACAAGGCATAGTAAGTTTCAGCTGTTCTCCTCTCTCTGTGTTATCAATAACACATAATGAGTTAGTTCATACATCATCACAGCTGTGCAGGCCAGAGCTAACTTGGCTAATTTAACTATTCCAGTAGAGTTCAGTCAGGAGCTTGGTCTACTTTAGATAATCCACTCTGCAAGTCATATAGAAAAGAACAGCATGTGCTCTTCATTATCACTAATAAGCAGTTCTTCTTTCACACAGTTCCTGTGAAGTCTTCTAATGGTACTGTCCTTTGGATAGTTTTTTTTTTTTTTAAAAAGAAACAAACTTCTAAGAGCAATGGCAATCAAAATCACTCAAAACTAATGAACTACAGCTATGACAACACTCTAGGCTTAAGCCCCCAAACTTCTTTTATCAATGTTTTCATTCTAAAGAGGAAAAAAGAACACTATCTTCCGACAAAAATTAACCATGGAGTCAGTGTTTGCAACTTTCTTCTTCATCCTTCCCTTTTTCAGGAAATTCAGAATTAGAAATAATCACTGGTCATATTTTCAACTATAGGTTACCTCCAAAATAAGGTCAGCACAGTGCCTCTTCCTTATGGGTGATAATAACTAACAGACTATTCTGGCACACTTTAAAATGAATGTAATGTGAAAACTAATGGCGATCTCAGTTGCTAACGAGAGATTTGCACATCCTCCACAATGGTATTCTGCACAGTTAGTGAGACCCTTTTAAAACCACTTAGTCCTGCCATTTAGTTATCATTTTCTACTAAAGATGAATGCCTAAATGTCAAAGACTATGTTTTCTTAATGGAAAACACAAAATGTTTTCAATGTTGTTTTATTAACTGTGTATTTGGATTTGGAAATTCTCCAAAGCTCATCCTGTGTGCCAAAGAAGCCTCAGCAACTAAATATGGGGAGTTCATACATACAACTAGTTTTCAGTTGATGTTGCAGATGTACAAAAGCAGTGAGAAAGCAAAGTGGAATAATATAATTTGGAGTGAAGGCAAAATTGGAAAAGAATAGTTAGAATAATTTCATTATAATGAACCAAATAAACACTTTTATTATTGAAATCCCATTTTCATACGTGTTTTTAGTAGCTAAGCATCCTAACTAATAGTTGGAAGGTACCTGTGAACTCATCTAGCTCAACTTTCCTTCCATTCACTCTTAAGAATAAAATGAACACTGCAAATCTCATTTGTGTTAAGTCAGACGTTAAATCCCATTTGCAAAAACCAAAGAATTTCATCTACACAGTTTGAAACTATGAACTCTTATCTTTGCTAGAGACGCAGAACTATGAACTTTCCCCAAGTTCCACACAATGAACCACTATGGGTATAGTATATAAGAATGATTTACCAAGTCATAAAAACTGCTGAAAACAAGTGGGATAAACAACTGCCATTCATTATTCCTGAATCCAGAGACTGCCAGGTTCGACTTGGGCATATACACAGCTGAACACACACTTCCTGGTTATGTGCAATCTGCACAGATAGACCAGCTTTACAGGCCTGACCACAGAGATTAATAGCTTTAGCCAAATAATGTGGTAACCATGTGAACCTGGGCTGCTCCAGCTTGTTTGTGAATCTCTCAGCAAGGCTCAACATGCCGTTATCTGCATCTTGTTGCCAGGAAACACAACATCGCTTTGGAATACAAGGAAAACCAGGTTGCAGTGACCACAGGTCAACTTCCCAAAAACCCATTTTTGACACTTAGCTATCTACAATCTTACAACATTTCTTAACTGTAGTCCATGGCGAACTTCACTTTACTAATAATTAACAATCTTTTGGCTATTTTTATCAGGGCAGGACCACTTACCACCAGTAACAATACAGTGCCAGCAATAACAACTATAATGATAATTCTCTCAAACTTTTCCTCTGAAGTGTCAAATAAATACTTACTTCCTTTAAACTGGGTTGGAAATCAAGCACTCACTATAACCACTTTATAACTAATCCAACAATGAATGCATATGGGCTTTCCTCTATGTCTATTTTTCAGTAAAGAAAGTCTACCAAAGGATAAAATACTCAATACGCTGCTGTCCTAAGAGTTCCTGGATTTTCTGGGATCAAAATACCTGTCTTGTCTTGCTCATGGTAAGAGAACGTAATGTGTTGGACAATAATCCTGCTAGCTTCTTCCCAATCAATTCAAACAGACAGAAACTTAATGTACCAAGATGCTCAAGTACTCAGCAGACTGGAAATCTGCTTCATAAGAGTGAAGTGGGAGGCCACTGTTATGCACAGTTTTGCAATCTGGAGATGGAAGGATTAGAGTGGCTTTGAGAGTATATAAAATTAATTACCCTTGACATACCAATTAGAATTGCTAGCTCATAGGCAACAGAGATTTTGGACAATACCTTATTAAAAAGATTTTTAAGGCAAAATGGAAAACATTTTTTTCTCTTTCAATGCTGGCTTAAAAAAATAAGTCAAAAGTAGTTAGCTTTATTACAGGATCTAAGAATTCTGCTACCCAAGCAAGACAGGATCTAGAGTGCATTATTTTATCAAGAGAATACATTTATGATCAGGAAAACTATATTCTTGATATAAGCTTTACTTTTATCCCAAGAGGTCTTCTACATAACAATGCCTCTAAACTTGGGCTTTATATTGCTTCTCATCCTGCTCCACAGGTAGCTTTTGAAACACAAGATGCAAAATTCCAGTCTGATGTAATTAAATTGCTGAAAAGACAGACGGGTCTGTGTACTGAAATAGTCAAAGAAAATCATTTACCTAATACTAAATGGGAGCAAGAGAAGTTAAACAAAGGCCAGGTTACTGTGATCCAACAATGCTCTGGCACTGTTAGAACACAGAAGGTTAACATTAAAACTAATAGAACTGGACAACAATGGAAATGGTTTACTACCACCATTTGCCTTCAGACTCTCCAGACACTTGGGTCGTATAATTTATCAGTGAATAAAACTGACTCTCCACAAAGTTCTTCTGAACTTTTGAGTTAGGACAGTCAGCCTGTTATAAGTCCCTTTATACTACAGGAGAAACAACTTAAGAATACAAAGATCAGTGCTTATTATACAACCATGTTTGCACTAGCAAGTTTATATGTAGCAACTATTATTTCTCTATTTCCAAGTTGATTAAAGAATGCAGATGTGGAAATTTCAGTTCCCCTATCAGTGAATAATGCTTGGATATCCATAATAAAAGAACCAATTTATTTATTGAGTTGGCCAGAAAGGTCATTCGGGTTGTTCTATACAATCTTTTTTCCAAATGAACTTCCTGGTCAACTCAATATAGGTCTTGCCCACAAAAACATGAGGATAACTGCTTTTATGTAAATGACAAATAAATATGTCCATTAGCATAAATTTTCCCTTCACTCACTGTTAAAAGACTCTTTCAGGTTTAAAAAAATACTGAGTTGTGTAAGATAAACAGAATAATAAAATTAATGTGTAAGATAAACAGAATAATAAAATTAATGATAAAAAGCTTTAAGGAAACTAAAAAAGAAACTTAACATGTTTGGGCATAGTTCAGGTTTGGGAGGGTCTCAAAGTCATTCACAGAAAAATTTTCTGAACTATTCAAAACGAAAAGAGGGTCATGAAAATCTCCAACTACCACTACTTTCTTTTAAAAATACAGCAACTTCTCAGTATGCAAAACTTTAAAATTAGATAAATTAAGCATTCATAATTTATAAGATTCACCATAGATTTTCTCTCAAAAGCAAGCTCTCCTGTGTGATTAAAATAGTATTTGATTCACAATATTCAATGTATATGCAACTTCTCAGTCACACACATATTGCGCAGAGTGACATCTGAATTGTTCAATCATAAAACCTTCATTGTCTGGTTAGATAAATAGCCTGCATTCAACTGCCATGAAAAATCAGGATAGCACACAGCCAAAAGAACAAAAGTAGAAAAAGGATAAAACCTGTTAGGTTACTACTGAAAGAAACCACCCTACTAAGCCCTTAGCCTTTTTACCTTCTCTCTTGGACTTAAGAATAGCTTGAGAGTAGTTATGAATACATACCCATACTTCATTCTCATTCTATCATTTTCTGGGTTACAGTAAAATCTTTCCAAGTGTTCCTGGGAGTCATTGGATACACTTTGCCACTTTTGCGTAGTTGTCCTCTTGATCTGCCAGTGATATGGCAAGATCGTGTGGTGCTTCAAACAATCCCTGCCATAAATACAAGTGCCTTGCAAAAAGTCCATGCAAATTTCAATTCCATTCTCTTGGTGAGTGTGGTACTGTAGCTGGTTCACCAGCTCAAACACAAGGTCAAGGGAGGCCTCCTCACTTTTGTCCTGAAAGAGCTCGGTACTCAACTTGTCACTGGTGTCCAAAATGTACTGGATTGTAAAACTGTTATCTTGGAAAACCCCTGGAACATAATCCATGACTTTGTCTATGCAGTCAGGACTAGCAGGAACATCACTTGAAACTGGGTGCAAAAGGTCAGTCTGGAAGTGGCCTGCTGTGGAATCTGCCACCGTCCCACTGATGGTTTCTGGTGGAAAGCTATGATCCTGGATTGGAACCACCTGCTCCGGAGCATCAGTGGGAGGATGGGCTTCTGGCATCTGGGCCCCAACATTTGTCCCATCAGGAATCAGGACAGACATACTGTTTTCAGTAGGTGGACACGATGTATTGATTTCCAAGGGTTTCTTCACCATAGGTTCATGTAAGCTACTCTCTTCTGTACTCTGGTTTCTAGATCTAAAAACTCCATCAAGTGAGCCAGATTCTAACAAAGTGTTTAATATTGGCCTCAAAGACCTCAAGGTTCCGGTTCCCAACCTCTTCTGATCTTTTTTCTTAAAACAAGTCTTCAAGGAGTGATCTTCTCAGAGAGTCTCACTGGGCATGAAAACTCATCAGGAGAAGGAGGCTGCACTACACAGTCTGGCTCAGGTTCGGTAGTTTCCACTTCCATGATGTAGATTAGCTCCAATTGCTCCTCAGTCTAAAGATCCTACCAGGAAAGGAAAGAAGATCATTTACAAGCTGACAACAGAATCCTTTTCATTCATCAATATGCTTTGTTTTAGTCTCTAAGTTCCTGAAATCCTTCCTCCTATACTGTATTTCATCTTTACAGGTCACTTTTTAATTTTGTTGAGAATCATGGCTCCAAAGGAGCCAAAGTATTCAAAAGCCCACAAACAGGTAAAGATGAAAAAGAGACAGCATCTTCCACTAGGCTTCATTTATTTGTGGACTTAACATATAATGATTTGTAATTCTGCTGGGATATGAATTTTTACAGTTTAAGTCTAGGATGGAGTGGAGAGAGGGGTAGAAATATGTGCATCTATGACAGTGGGGAAACCACATCTCTATTGCTTTGTGGTTCTCTTTACAGCTATTTATGTATCTCCTGTCTCATGAGGTGACAAAAACTGTAAAAAAAGAAAAAAATTGTCAAATGCAGGGAAAACTGCAAATTAACTGTGAGTGAATTTGTGGTATGAGGCTATATACAGGAAGCAGGCTTTCAACTGAAATATTATATGGGAGAAAACCAGGAACCTGTTGAAGCATGTCTAGATGCAGAAAGTTCCAGTATATTCCCCAAAGATGTTAAGGGTCTACTTTTACAATCCCTAAAACATTACCACTACTAGTGGAAGAATACCAGGGTTTATTTAGCAATAGAAGCTGTATCAGCAACAACCACTGCACACTGTTTTAGAAACCAAAAGCAACTTCCTAATACAGAAAGGGGCCTCCCTGTCCTCAGAAAAACTACATATGTGAATTTAAAAAAGAAAAAATGAAGGCACAGAAAAATAACACAAGAAAACAAAATACACCAAATTTCAGGTTCCTAATGAACTACTCAGGGACTTAAAAAGTGCTTTCTTTGAAGAATCAGACCCATTGAAAAAAACTAGAACTTAAAAAGCAGAGAAAACTTTAAAATGATGAATGGTGTCTCCTCCACAATCTAGCATTCATTAACTAATTCTGAAAATATTTACTGAGCATTATGCCAGGTGGAAAAGGGGTGGTGATGAGCAATTAATCCTCTTCTCCCTTATCCAACAGACTGAAAGAAATCTTTGATGTAAGGGCTCATGACTTCACCAAATATGCATACAGGGTACAGTGCCTAGCACAATGCACACAGTGAGTGCTCCATAATATTTTCTAGCTGAATTATTGAAGAAAAAGCACCAATTAAATGGCAAGTTCTGTGAGCCTTTATGGGTCAAGAAAAGCAACAAAATGAAAAAAATTGAGTTCCCAGAAAAAAAGAATAAAACATTTAATTGGAGGGATTTATAAGTCTACATGTGTAAAAAGTGCATAATAAATCAAACTCAGAAAAATTAAAAACAGTATATAACAAGGCGTTAATGTACAGGTACAAAAGAAAAGGTAGAAAAAGGAGAGTTCAGTGTGAGCTGGCATTGTTAGGGAAAGCTTCACGAAGGAGGGACTTGACATAAGACATAAATCAACTGGAAAGCAGCCAAGCCAGGCGTTATTATTCATCATTTGGTGCTCTTGCCTTAAGGCACAATTGGCACAGATTGTGGTATTCCCTCTCCACACCAAACTGGCCTGTGCCTTCCCCCACGCACGCACGCCCGCGCGCACACACGCACACACACACACACGCACACACACACACACACACACACTAACCACTCCTATCACACCCAATCAAGCCAAAACAGGCACGAAACCCAGTTCACTTATACGAGGGCACACACATGCCACAACTTTTCCTATTTTTGCCCTCTGTCAAACTCAGAAATAAAACTGAGAAAGAGGCAGAGAACTGGAGGAGTGGCTGGAGTGAGGAAGTCACTAGAATCTAGTTCCTCAATTAGTTTGCATAACAGAAAAAAAAAAAAAAAGATTGGAAGCACACTTCCTCTAGTCCCTCCGCCAGCGACCTACAGCCTCACCATTCACCTCACGATGCCCCCGGGTGATGCCCCAGTTCTTAGTCACTCTGCACCCCACCACCGTCGGGGAAACCGCCCCGCTCCCAACTCAGGACTCCGTCTGGGCGTAGAACGACGCTCGGATCTCGGCCGGGGGTCCGAGGGACGCCTCCTGCCGGCCGCGGCGGTTTGCGCAGCTCGGCGCCCGGGACTGCACGAACTCTGCCCGGCGCAGCCGATTCGCGGCCAGATCCCTAGTGTTCCCGAGGATCCCACCCCCTCCCTGCTCCTGCACCCCCCGGCCAGCCCCCTCCCCCCCCCTTCTCTTATACACATCT
>SJYC01034997.1:0-16863 GCA_006408675.1 Madoqua kirkii
CGACTGAGCAACTGAACTGAACTGAACTGAATTCATTTAGTTTATTCAATTCACTTCTATTGGGTGTGTACATACCAAGTACTAGTTATGCAATAATGACTAAGATAAGTCATACTTTCTTTTGGTTGTTTGTGAACTGACCACCCAGATCACCTGGAAAAGTCAGCTACAGATTGCCGAGCCCCACTCTAGACCTCTTGAAATCAAAATGTCAGAAGGCAGAGGATTCTGCACTTTCAAAATGTTCCAGACACTGCTGCTATAAGAGTTCAGAGTTTAAAACACTCTTGGGTTGGAGGAAGGGAGAATATCGGGGTTGGAGGGGGTGGACTTTGGGAGGGACATATGCTAGGAGGGAAGGGAGACTTCGTGGGTATGGCCAAAAAGTAAAACAAATAAATACATTATAGTGTGGTGGGTGCTTTAATAGAGTTATACATGCAAAGTGCTAAGAATATATAGTGAGGAAGAATTAAGCTGAAATACATATTGTCAGAGAATTACTAAGATTTCTAGAATTATTGTATCTAGTATTATTGATATTATTTCTTAGCATGTTAAGCAATTCAGTTGTTTATACTAAAGTACACCTAAATGTAATAGGAAAAAGTTTATATTTTTATAAAGTGAATTCCCAACTAATTAAAGATTCCCAAGTAATCTTGAAAATTGTATGCAGGTATCATCTGAATTAAAAGCATTTCTCCAGCAGCAGCAGCAGCAGCACCCGAGTTAAAAGCATTTCTACTGTGTGAATTTAATCTAGCAATATAATTAGGGTGTATGCACAGGTCTGATAACAAAGTTATTCCCTGTAGTGAATAAATTGTGATCAAGTGTCCATTTTCATCAAGTCCCAGAATCAGTTCTCCATGGACAACCTCCCTGTTCCCACTTATATATTGTCATAAGACATTCTGGACTATAAATAGTTTCCATTTCTTTTCAAGCCCTGCAAAGCCCATACTCTGTCTATACTAAACATTTTCCAGTGACAAAAACAGAATTTAGGAATTTAATTCATCATTAGCCCTGGCCAGTCACACTGGGCAGGATCATGTACAAAGCATAAATTTTCATGCTAATATCCAAGTTCAGTGTTGATTTTGATAGACTAGACATGCTAGCCATTCACTGAAAAGAGATGGCTCTAAAGTCCACCTGCCTTTCATCTCTGACTCCTCTAGGCATATAGCACCTAGACCAGAGGCTTTCAACTTGGCCTGAGAATCACTTCAGCTACTTATTATATATGTGTGTGTGTGTGTACACATATACCTATGTATATTCATATCTGTTTATATGTATATTCTTTACATAAGACCAAGCAAACAAGAATCTCTCAGCTAGGACTTGTGCATTGAAGATAGACCGTCTTAGCTTTTCCTGTCTAATTCACAGGAGAGCGTTTAACATTCAGTTCTGTCCAGTTGCTCAGTCGTGTCCGACTCTTTGAGACTCCATGGACTGCAGCACACCAGACTTCCCTGTCCATCACCAACTCCCAGAGCCTGCTCAAACTCATGTCCCAGTTGGGTCTTTTTTGAGAATCACTTCAGCTACTTATTATATATGTGTGTGTGTGTGTACACATATACCTATGTATATTCATATCTGTTTATATGTATATTCTTTACATAAGACCAAGCAAACAAGAATCTCTCAGCTAGGACTTGTGCATTGAAGATAGACCGTCTTAGCTTTTCCTGTCTAATTCACAGGAGAGCGTTTAACATTCAGTTCTGTCCAGTTGCTCAGTCGTGTCCGACTCTTTGAGACTCCATGGACTGCAGCACACCAGACTTCCCTGTCCATCACCAACTCCCAGAGCCTGCTCAAACTCATGTCCCAGTTGGGTCTTTTTCAATGAGTCAGTTCTTCGCATCAGGTGGCCAAAGTATTGGGGTTTCAGCTTCAGCATCAGTCCTTCCAATGAATATTCAAGACTGACTTTCTGTAAGACTGACTGGTTTGATCTCCTTGCAGTTCAAGGGACTCTTAAGAGTCTTCTCCAACACCACAGTTCAAAAGGATCAATTCTTCAGTGCTCAGCTTTTTTTATAGTCCAACTCTCATATCCATACATGACTAATGGAAAAGCCACAGGACTTCCCTGGTGGCTCAGAGGTTAGAGCATCTGCCTCCAATGCGGGAGACCCGGGTTCGATCCCTGGGTCGGGAAGATCCCCTGGAGAAGGAAAGGGCAACCCACTCCAGTATTCTTGCCTGGAGAATCCCATGGACTGAGGAGCCTGGTGGGCTGCAGACCATGGGGTCACAAAGAGTCGGACATGACTGAGTGACTTTACTTGCTTACTTACTTACTTACTTTGACTAGATGGACCTTTGTTAGCTAAGTAATGTCTCTGCTTTTTAACGTGCTGTCTAGGTTGATCATGACTTTTCTTCCAAGGAGCAAGTGTCTTTTAACTTCAGGTTGCAGTCACCATCTACAGTGATTTTGGAGCCAAAAAAGATAAAGTCTCTCACTATTTCCACTGTTTCCCCATCTATTTGCCATGAAGTGATGGGACTAGAAGTCATGATCTTAGTTTTTTGAATATTGAGTTTTAAGCAAACTTTTTCACTCTCTTCTTTCAGTTTCATCAAGAGGCTCTTTTGTTCTTTGCTTTCTGCCATAAGGGTGGTGTCATCTCCATATCTGAGGTTACTGATGTTTCTCCTGGCAACCTTGATTTCAGGTTGTGCTTCATCTAGCCTGGCATTTCACATGATGTACTCTGTATATAAGTTAAATAAGCAGGGTGACAATATATAGCCTTGCCATACTCCTTTCCCAATTTGAAACCAGTCTATTGTTCCATGTCTGGTTCTAACTGTTGCTTCTTGACCTGCATACAGATTTCTCAGGAGGCAGATAAGGTGATCTGGTATTCCTATCTCTTTAAGAATTTTCCATAATTTGTTGTGATCCACACAGTCAAAGGCTTTGGTATAGCCAATAAAGCAGATGTTTTTCTGGAACTCTCTTGCTTTTTCTATGATCCAAGGGATTCAACATTTAACATAGCATGTACTTAACGACCTATTCCCTCATTCATTCAACACATTTACTGAATATTTGTGCTCTAAGCATTTCTAAGTGCTAGGGATATTAGAGAATAGAAAAAATGCTCAATTCCTATCAATATTCTAACAGAAAGAGACAGACAGATGGTATCATCTGCCTCATGAGTGCTATAAAAATAAGACATGGTAACAGTTTGGAAGCTTCCCTGGAAACGGGAATGGCTAACCACTCCAGTATTCTTGCGTGGAGAATTCCATGGATAGAGGAACCTGGCGGGCTATAGCTCACAAGGCCAAAAAGAGTCAGACATGACTGAGTGACTAACACTTTCACATTTTTTTTCAAGGGTAGACAAGCCACATAATGCATCAAACAAGAACACATTGAGAGTAATTATTTATAATTATGTTAAGAGAATGCCAATGAAACCAGGACTGTCCTGGATAAAGATATATAGTCACTCTGGGTAAGATGTTAAAAAACATAGTTTGAGTAAGTAATGAGGGCCTTTAAAAAAATAATGTGCCATTCAGAAAGGTACTTCCTTCAAGAGAAATATCTAAGCAGAAGCCTGAGGAAGATACAGTCACTAGCCATGAGGATATTAGGGGAAGAGCATTACAGGTAGGTGGAATAGCATCTGAGGCAGAGGCAAGCTTGGCATGTTAGGGGGGAAAAATCTATAAATCTAAGATAATTTACAATTCTTATTATCTAACTTTGTTAATGAAGACCCCATTTGGGAAAGCTAAGAAATTATTTTGAGTCTAAAGAAACAACTGACATTTGTATGGGTTCTATGGGTTTAGAGGAAGAAAAAGAGCCAAGTCAAGTCAAGCATATTTCAATATGAAAAACAAACAAATTTATTAAAAAAAAAAAATTGAGGGGCTTCCCTAGTAGTCCAGTGGCTAAGACTCCACATTCCCAATGCAGGAGTCCTTGGGTTTGATTCCTGGTAAGGGAACTAGATACCACATGCCACAACTAAGGGTTCAAATGCCACAACTAAAGATCCTATATGCCACAACTAAGACCCAGTGCAGCAGCCAAATAAATAAATATTTTTAAAAAAAATTGGCACAGGTGCATACAAGTTTCTAGCAATGTAAGCCAAAGTCTGGTTTTAAAACAAAAACCTATAGAATCAATTAGAGTTCCCATTATTTATTGACTTCTTGCCTACAAACTTTTAAAAAACAGCTGTCTTTTATTTTCAAATGCAAAGCAGATGGAAATTTACCAGGGAAACCTATATTAAACAAAAGAAAATATTTGCAACATTATTAACTGAATTCTTTTGACTCTATCACTTACCTGAGACCCTAACTTTTATTTTTCACTTTCTAAAGACTTCACTTAATTGGAAATCAAGGCTGTGAATTGGTTCTTTCTCCATCAGTGTGTTTACACTGAAATGAAGGAAACCTCTTGGTTTCAGAGTTATGTAAAGTCATCAAAAAACATCAAAATGTTTCTTTGGTTAAAAAGAATCTTCTACAGATATGAAATCAATGTGACCGTAAGAGAAAAGGAAACTGAAACTGTTAATCAGGCTTCAAAGTTAAAAGCCAGGAAATTGTAACAGCATCAACAAAATCCTGTATGTGGACCCGTTGGTAAAAAAAAAAACAAAAAAAGTGGGCTAATTGCATATGTAAGTGACCTAGAAAAGGAGTGTTGATTGACAATTAATTTTATTCATTCTTCTATTTTGTTGAATGCCTGCCACAAATAGTTGCTGGGTGTGTAATGGTGAGCAGAACAGACATGATTCCTGCCTTCATATAGGATATGGAAGATGACAGATATTACTTGAATAATCACTCAAATCAATCTAAAATTACAAACTTTACTAAATGCTTTGAAGAACAGCAGGGTGTCATCACTGAGACCTACCTAGGCTGGGGGAGCCAGGGAAGGCTTCACTGGATGAAGAAACATTTGACTGAGCTCTGAAGATTAAGGAAGCATTAACTAGCTCTGAGCAAGTTGGGTGGGAGAAATGAACAGAGGTCAGGAGATGGTAACTGCAAGTGCAAAGCCAAAATTGTGAAGGTGTGGCATGCAAAGAGAGCAAGTATGTCTAGAAAGTAGAAAGTGAGAAGGAGAGTGGCTAGAGATGTTGTGGGGATATAGACCTTCAGGCTTGATTAAGAATTCAGCAGAAATACAGGCAGTCACTTCAGTGTTTAAATTAGAAAAATGATGTGACCATAGTTTATTTTTAAAAGTCAGCTCTGGGGTCAGGAGAACTTCCACTTCCAGTAATAGATTAGGTAATTCAGGCTAGCCCTCTTACCCAGACAACCCACAAAGTTGGGGAAAAAATGAGTGGCTAGAGATGTTGTGGGGATATAGACCTTCAGGCTTGATTAAGAATTCAGCAGAAATACAGGCAGTCACTTCAGTGTTTAAATTAGAAAAATGATGTGACCATAGTTTATTTTTAAAAGTCAGCTCTGGGGTCAGGAGAACTTCCACTTCCAGTAATAGATTAGGTAATTCAGGCTAGCCCTCTTACCCAGACAACCCACAAAGTTGAGGAAAAAAATTTTTAATTATTCCAAGAGCTAACATAAAGAATTACAGTAATTAGACCGGAGAGAAGAAGACTCAGAGGTAAGCAGAACATTTCAAGCCACTTTTCCCAAAGAGGTGGTTGAGAAGCTGAAGAGAACTTTTGACAGCCTTGTAAGGATCAAGGTATAAAAACTGAAGTTCAGGAAAGGTCAAGAGGAGAGATGCCAGCTTTGGGGTTGGGACCCAAAGGACTACATGGGGAGTGAGGGTAAACCAGAAATAGATCAGCCCTCCTAGCTTCAAATCCTCTCAGGTTCTGCAATTGGATTAAAATGATCTAGGATTGCTAGTGGCCTTAACCTCTTGCCAGAAGCAAACATAAATCCTCCTTGGAGAAAGATAATATTATTGTAGGCCTCAAACTATTTTTACAATTATCTAAATGCAATATCTAGCACTCAATTAAAAGCAACCAGATAAGCATTCCAAACTAATGGGATATGTCAAAGGACACAGAAGCCAGATTTAAAGTTTCTCCTATTGGCCAAAACAGGGCAATTTGAATTCTAAAAATAATGATGGCAATTCATTATAATATATTGAATGAAAAAGAATCCATGAGTCAATCAAAATACTCAAAAAAAAAAAGAAAAAGAAAAAAAGGCAAGGAGTGGAGGCAGAGTACAGAGGAGGATGGAAAGCTCTTTACAGAAGGGTTCCAGGTAATAAATGTAGATGGATTGACAAGATTAGAAAATCATCATTTCATAATAACTAATATAATAATTGAGAAGGAAAAATCATCAATGAATGTTAACACTACCGGGTGAAAGGTTGGAAAATAAAACATTCACATTTGTAGCTATATGGCAAAAAGAAAAAAGTGAAAGTGTTAGTCGCTCAGTTGTGTCCAACTCTTTTTGACTACATGCACTGTAGCCCATTAGGCTCCTCTGTCCATGGAATTCTCCAGACAGGAATACTGGAGTGGATTGCCATTCCCTTCTCTAGGGGACCTTTCTGACCTAGGGATCAAACTTCAGTTTCCTGCATTGCAGGCAGATTCTTTACTGTTTGAGCCACCAGGGAAGCCCAAACATTACTTATTAATAACTAAAGGAAAGATGGGATTTCCCTGATGGTCCTGTGGTTAAGAATCTGCCTTGCAATGCAGAAGAGTTGGGTTCTAAACTTGGGTTCCCTTGTTGGGAAACTAAGATTCCTCATGCCTCGGAGCAGCACACTCCACAACTATAGAGTCCACACAAGGCAACAAACGATCCCAGATGATGTAACTAAGATCTGATGCAGCCAAATAAGTATTTTTAAAAAATAAGTAAAAAGTAATCTGACCATTAAAGAAATCACACACCAGCTTAACCCAATGGTCAAACTTAAATGACTGCTAACAGACATTGTAAACCTTCTGATATGATGAACAAAAGAAGACAAACTATCATCTATGTAGTATTCTTGTCAAATATATTGAACTTTGATTATAGCATAAGGCATGTGTTTGGAGCTTTAGATGAATGAGACCTTAAGATAAAACTTTTGTCTTCTCTGAATTCAAGTTAATAAATAGTTCATGAGATACGCCATCCATGAAAATTATAAGAATTACTATCTTTGCCAAGGGTAAAACAGCAATATCAGAAAGATCTGCAAATGCCCACCTGATCATCCAAGACGCTAGCTCTCTCTTATATGAACTTATCAATAGAAAGCGTTAACATTCTGAAAGCAGTGCTCTAGTTCACCTAATGAGCTATATGGCAATTTAACTGAACAAAAAATTAGAGATTCTATTATGCCTTGGCAACTGGCTGGGCACTGAACATATTTCTCAAAAGGAAAACTCTCCTCTGGGAGACGTGACTTTTTGAAACTGCTGGCAGTCATTTCAAGTTTAGTAAAAGAGTTTTCAGTCTTTTCTGGAGAGCACATTTTGACTGGAATGTGCAGGCATTTGAGCACACAAGGGGTTAAAAGAGGAGCCGCCCTAGAAACAATAGAATGAAGGAAGTGCATGATGGAATTTCAGTCCTTCTTAAGAATGTGTGGGAGGGTTGAGGGAGCTAGGGTTGTAGAATAGTTTGTTTTTTGGAGAGAAGAGGATTGGTTAGTTACTTGGTTAAGGAGAAAGAGAGAAATATAAAGAAAAGAAGGACATTACAGAAATGTCAGCATACCTTCCCATAGCTACCAGGGGCCTGGTTGGAAAGTGGGAGTAGGGTAGGTGGAGGAAACAATTTCTAGAACATAAATGTCTTAATCTAAGCATGAAAGAATAATCACAGAAATAGTGGGACACTCTGCAGAACTCAGTAAAGAATAGCAGTGTTATGAGAGGAAAAGAAAACAAAAGCCGCAGAACTAGTCTAGGTTAAAGGAAACTAAAGGCCATGTCTGAGCTTTATATAGACATTGGCTATTAAAAAATGCTACAAAGAATATTATTCAGACAGTTGGGAAAGTTTGAATACGTAATGAATATTAGATATGTTTTAATGTCAAACTTCTTGAGAGTGGTAAGAGAGGTCTTGTGATTATGTAGAAGAATGTCCTTGTTCTTAAGAGAGAGATCACATGTTGAAATATTTATGAGATGAAGCATCATGGCATCAAATGGTTTAGGCAAAAAAAAAAAAATGTATACTCATATGCAGTTCTCATTTTGCCTGGTAGTGCAAAACTCAAAAATGACCATGTTAAAAAAAAAAAAAAAGACTGGTGGCATACTGGATAAAAATCCAGCGGCCAATGCAAGGGGACATGGGTGTGATCCTTGGTCCAGGATTATTCCACATGCCATAGAGCACCTAAGCCCATGTGCCATGACTACTGAAGGCCACGCATCCTAGAACCTGTGCTCTGCCACAAAAGAAGCCACTGCAGGGAGAAGCCCTCACACTGCAATGGAGAGGAGCCCTTGCTCACTGCAAATAGAGAAAGCCTACACAGTGCAACCAAAAATAGATAACCAAAGGAAAAATGACTGTGTAAAGCGAAACTGTGCAAAAGTATTTTTAATGATCAGTGGGGGAAATTATCACTGTTCTATGACCTTTAAACAGGTATATCAAAACACTATAAACTCTTATGTTCTGTTATAAATGTAGGAAAAGGAAAAGAAGGAAATAGCAACCAACTCCAGTACTCTTGCCTGGAAAATCCCACGGACAGAGAAATTTGATAGGCTACCATCCATGGGGTCACAAAGAATTGACATGACTGAGCAACTTCACTTTCACTTTCACTTTTTGTTTAGTATGCTATCATTCAATTGCTAAGTCATCTCTGACTCTGCAACCCCATGAACTGCAGCACACCAGGCTCCTCTGTCCACTACTATCTCCTGTAGTTTGTTCAAATTCATATCCACTGAGCTGGTGATGATATCTAACCATCTTATCCTCTGCTGCCCCCTTCTCCTTTTGCCTTCAATCTTTCCCAGCATCAGGGTCTTTTCCAATGAGATGGCTCTTGCATCAGGTTGTCAAAGTTATTGGAGCTTCAGCTTCAGCATCAGTCCTTCCAATTAATAATTTAGATTGCTTTCCTTTAGGATTGACTGTTTGATCTTGCAGTCCAAGAGATTCTCAAGAGTCTTCTCCAACACCACAGTTCAAAAGCATCAATTCTTTGGCACTCAGTCTTCTTTATGGACCAACTCTCATTATCCATACATGACTACTGGAAAAACCATAGCTTTGACTGTACAGACCTTTGTTGGCAAAGTGATGGTTCTACTTTTTAATATGCTGTCTATGTTTGTCACAGCTTTCCTTTCAAGGGGCAAGCATCTTTTAATTTCATGGCTGCAGTCACCATCCACAGTGATCTGAGAGCCCAAGAAAATAAAATCTGTCACTGCTTCTACTTCTTTCCCTTCTATCTGCCATGAAGTGGTATTGTAATTTAAAACACTAGAAATAGTGCAGATTAAAGTATTTTATTTCTTCATTAAAAACTGAAGAGTAGTTTGAACAGTTCTTCTGATCATGTAACTATATAGAATCTTCTCTATGCGTTTCAAATTGTCATACTCCTAAGTTTGAGTCAGTTTGCCGCCTTTCATCTCTTTCACTTACAATGCTGTGAAACATTTCCAAACGCTCCTATAATGTGAAGTTTTTGATACTGTCACCTCCCTGAGACATCATCATCCTTTTCATCACAACCACTTTCCTCATTAATCTTCACTGAGAAGATAGATTTGCCTTCACAAAGTTCCTCTGGCTGCATTTCCAGAGCATATCTAATGGGAACAGTGTCAATATTCCCAGTTAAATCTTGCATAACTCCATTTATGTTTGATTTGAATTTCACTTTCGGCATTATTACTTTTAATTTCTTTCCTGCATTTTCATCTTTTTTGGTCAATACCCTTTTTATAAAATGTCATGTGAATTTATCACTGAGAGGCAAGGAGGCAATACATTTGTATGCTGTGCTCTCTCTGCATGAACTGAGTAACAGATGTGTAGTGACCATTCTAACAGATTTGAAAGATGTGTCATGATTGGTCACTGTCACTGGTCATTACAAGCATCTGTTAATGTAGCTATTTGAAGACTGAAGCTCTGGCAGTGAAGTTTATACTTTACACAATTACAGTTAGTATGCCATGGCAATTGAAATTTGAATCATGTCATTGTGTTACTGCCTCTCTCTGTGTGTATACACCTATTTATGTGTGTGATTTCATATCCACTGAGCTGGTGATGATATCTAACCATCTTATCCTCTGCTGCCCCCTTCTCCTTTTGCCTTCAATCTTTCCCAGCATCAGGGTCTTTTCCAATGAGATGGCTCTTGCATCAGGTTGTCAAAGTTATTGGAGCTTCAGCTTCAGCATCAGTCCTTCCAATTAATAATTTAGATTGCTTTCCTTTAGGATTGACTGTTTGATCTTGCAGTCCAAGAGATTCTCAAGAGTCTTCTCCAACACCACAGTTCAAAAGCATCAATTCTTTGGCACTCAGTCTTCTTTATGGACCAACTCTCATTATCCATACATGACTACTGGAAAAACCATAGCTTTGACTGTACAGACCTTTGTTGGCAAAGTGATGGTTCTACTTTTTAATATGCTGTCTATGTTTGTCACAGCTTTCCTTTCAAGGGGCAAGCATCTTTTAATTTCATGGCTGCAGTCACCATCCACAGTGATCTGAGAGCCCAAGAAAATAAAATCTGTCACTGCTTCTACTTCTTTCCCTTCTATCTGCCATGAAGTGGTATTGTAATTTAAAACACTAGAAATAGTGCAGATTAAAGTATTTTATTTCTTCATTAAAAACTGAAGAGTAGTTTGAACAGTTCTTCTGATCATGTAACTATATAGAATCTTCTCTATGCGTTTCAAATTGTCATACTCCTAAGTTTGAGTCAGTTTGCCGCCTTTCATCTCTTTCACTTACAATGCTGTGAAACATTTCCAAACGCTCCTATAATGTGAAGTTTTTGATACTGTCACCTCCCTGAGACATCATCATCCTTTTCATCACAACCACTTTCCTCATTAATCTTCACTGAGAAGATAGATTTGCCTTCACAAAGTTCCTCTGGCTGCATTTCCAGAGCATATCTAATGGGAACAGTGTCAATATTCCCAGTTAAATCTTGCATAACTCCATTTATGTTTGATTTGAATTTCACTTTCGGCATTATTACTTTTAATTTCTTTCCTGCATTTTCATCTTTTTTGGTCAATACCCTTTTTATAAAATGTCATGTGAATTTATCACTGAGAGGCAAGGAGGCAATACATTTGTATGCTGTGCTCTCTCTGCATGAACTGAGTAACAGATGTGTAGTGACCATTCTAACAGATTTGAAAGATGTGTCATGATTGGTCACTGTCACTGGTCATTACAAGCATCTGTTAATGTAGCTATTTGAAGACTGAAGCTCTGCCATTGAAGTTTATACTTTACACAATTACAGTTAGTATGCCATGGCAATTGAAATTTGAATCATGTCATTGTGTTACTGCCTCTCTCTGTGTGTATACACCTATTTATGTGTGTGAATCTCAATAAAAGATATATAGGTACCCATTGCACTATTCTGGCAGCTTTCTGTAATTTCAAATTTGTCATAATAAAAATTGGAGCAAGACGGGAAAAGAAGCAGGCTGTGGAGGAAACAATGAAATAAGAAAATGTAGAGAAACAACAGGCAACAAAAACAGACCAACAGGGAATCCAGAGAATAGAAAAGGCTGTGGAATTAGACTGCTTCAGTTTAAATCCCACTTTACCCATCAGCTGTATGATGGACAAGTTATGTACTCTCTGAATTGATTTCCTCTTAAAAAAATGGAGTTAAAAATGCTACCTACTTCACATGGTAGTATGATAACTAAATACGTTGTATGTGGACTTCCCAGTTGGTCCAGTGGTTAAGAATCTGCCTGCCAATGCAGGGGACACAGGTTTGATCCATGGTCTGGGAAGAATCCACATGCCTTGGATCAACTGCGCCTGTGCACCCTAGAGCATAGGCATGGCAACAAGAGATGCCACCACATTGAGAAGCCAGCACACAGCAAGTAGAGAAAGCCCAGACTGAAGGGAAAGTAAAGTCATTCAGTCGTGTCCAACTCTTTGTGACCCTATGGACTGTAGCCTACCAGGTTCCTCCATCCATGGAATTTTCCAGGCAAGAGTACTGGAGTGGGTTGCCATTTCCAGAGAAAGCCCAAGCATAGACATAAAGACCCAGTGCAGCCAAAAATAAAGAAATACATAAATTTTTAAAAATAAATAAATAGGTTACATATATAAAGTACTTAGCACAATAGTGATACACAGCAATTACTTTATAAGTGTAAGCTATTGAAGGTTTGTTAATCTAGGCGAGACTTTAATATATTCAGATACCATAGGAATCCAGATCGAAGAAGGGATAATGGATATGGTTTCCAAGAAGGTGAGAGGGAATGAGATCTGAAGAAGAAACAGAGACATTGGTCTTGGACCAAAGTATGAATACCTCTATTTTAACAGGAGGGACAGAGAATACCGTGGGTGCCCATGTTAGTTGGGTGGTAAATATGCTAGGGAGAAGGTGTTACAGTATAATGACTTCTGTTTTCTCTAAGAAATAAAAGATAAGATATTTTCTGAGTGAGCAGCAAGGCAGGAGATTGAGATTTAGAGATTGAGGAGAGTAGAAAAGATCTGAAATGGCCCTTGCAGAGAGTAAGAGAGCCCGTTAGCCAAAGAAATATAACAGCATTGTTGGCAGTGAGGGCCCAGAGCTCAGTTCAGTTCAGTTGCTCAGTTGTGTCCTGCTCTTCGTGACACCATGGACCACAGCACGCCAGGTGTCCCTGTCCATCACCAACTCCCGGAGTTAAGGAGACAAGGGAATTACTGAAAGTATGAACCATGAAATCTAACCTGGGATGGAGGGAGGCAGGACACGTCCTGTGGTGAAAGTGAAGGGAACCATGGACTAAGGAAAGGTCCCCTTAAGATCAAGGAATGGTCCCCGTGAAAACTGTTTAACAAACAAACTAGCCATTTCCTAAATTAGGGAGCAGTGCTGTATGTAAACAGGATGTTCAGTAGGGGCTCTTTCTGTTTTCCTTTTGGCTGAAGCCCTAAAGACTGAGAAGAAAACAATAGGTGCTATAATGAGGGGCTATCTCACCAATGCAGGACTTGTAAAGGGGGGGTCAAACTGGTTTTGTGACCTTAAATCCACTAAACTGG
Source organism: Madoqua kirkii (assembly GCA_006408675.1). Classification (NCBI taxonomy): domain Eukaryota; kingdom Metazoa; phylum Chordata; class Mammalia; order Artiodactyla; family Bovidae; genus Madoqua; species Madoqua kirkii. The sequence goes on from SJYC01034997.1 coordinate 13,282, forward strand.
AGTATGTATAAGCATAGGGGTTGAAAAATTGGGAGACATTTTCTTTTAAGAATTGGAATACCTTGGTGTTTTCTTCTCCCCTCTCCTAGGTGAAGGGAATGGTTCTCCCCTCTTCTCAAACCAAGTGAGAGAGATAATTTAAGCAAGCACCTGAAGAGCTTCCAGCATGCCTCCTTCAGTTTGAAGAGTATAAGGACTGGTAAGAGAAGCTCTGGCCAAATGGGAGGAGGTGGGGGCCGTTGAGCTGCACTGGGAGCCCATCTCCCCGCAGCAGGCCAGAGGTGGGGGAGTATTGCTCCTGGACCAGATGTGGGCCTGTGGGAAGAGGCGGTCTGGAGCTATCTCAGATTTCAAGATGGGCTAGAGGGAGTGGCCACCAGATGGCCTGGGGCTGAGGAAGGAATTGTAGGAAGCCAGGAGAAGGCAAGAGACATTGCTTTCACACTTTATTGTGGTACTGCCGAGGAGGTCTGCTGTGTGGCTGTGGGAGGGGCTGGCTTGAAAGGCCTGGACTAGAAGGTCACTGAGGGTGAAGAGGTCAAGAGAGGAAAAGTCTGGTGTTAGCTGAGTCTTCTGTGTGGATGATGATGCATCCACAATGTTGGCAGAGATTGGGGTAGAAAGACTGCAAGCCATGTATGCCCAAGGCCAGAGGTTCTCAGACTGGAGGGCACCATTTAGAAGATACAGAGGTAGGCTGATTGAAATAAGATAGAGACTGGGTATTTGTTTATTTTTACCAAGTTCCCAGGTGATCTGGAAAATCCAGCAATCTGACAACCACTGCCCAAAATTTAATGCAAAGAACAGAAGATTGTCCAGTAACTAACAGCTTCTACCAGAAGAAAGGAAGAGAGGGCAATTTACCCATATAACAGAGGCCCTTAGAAGCAATTTTTTGTTAAAAAAAGGGTAGGGAAGTAGTGGTCTGTAAACATCAGCCTTCCAATGTATTACCCATAACTATCACTTTTCTTTCTTCCTCCCTTCCCTCTCCCTACCTTCCTTCCTGTGAACATGAGCATTATGGGATGAATTATGTCTCCTCAAAAAAAAAAAAAAAAAAAAAGATGGGTTGAAATCTTTATCCCTAGTAAGTTAGGCTGTGAACTTAATTGGAAATAGGGCCACAAAAATTTGGAAATAGATATAATTAGTTAAGATGAGATCATACTGGAGAAGGGTGGGCCCTAATTCAATATAATAGTGTCCTTGAAAACACAGCCACAGGCAAACACAGAACGCACTTAGTGATGAAGGCAGAGACTAGTTGTTCAGTTCAGTTACGCAGCTATAAACCAATAAATGCCAGAGGTCACTAGCCAACCACTGGAAGCTAGAAAGAAGCAAAGAAGACTTCCTCTGCAGGTTTCAGAAGAGAGCAGGGTCCTGCTGACATCTCGATTTGGGGCTCCTAGTCTTCAAAACTGAGAGACAATACATCTCTGTTGTTTTAAGCCACCCATTTGTGGTACTTCGTTATGATCGCCCTAGGACACTGCTACAATAATGAATACAGTGAGACAGTCATTTCTTGATGCACCATAAATCATCTGCTGCTGCTGCTGCTGCTGCTAAGTCACTTCAGTCGTGTCCGACTCTGTGCGACCCCATAGATGGCAGCCCACCAGGCTCCCCCATCCCTGGGATTCTCCAGGCAAGAACACTGGAGTGGGTTGCCATTTCCTTCTCCAAAGCATGAAAGTGAAATGTGAAAGTGAATTCGCTCAGTCATGTCCGACCCTTAGCGACCCCATGGACTGCAGCCTACCAAGCTCCTCTGTCCATGAGATTTTCCAGGCAAGCGTACTGGAGTGGGGTGCCATTGCCTTCTCCATCTCTATTATATTCTGCCCATTTTGTGTCCCTGTCTCCTTTTCACTGAACTTCCTTTGTAGCTCTGTAAGTAAAGAATCTGCCTGTGATTCAAGAAACCCAGGTTCAATTCCTGTGTTGGGAGATCCCCTGGAGAAGGAAATGGAAACCCACTGCAGTATTCTTGCCTGGGAAATCCCATGGATAGAGGAGCCTGGCAGGCTATAGTCCACAGGATTGCAAAAGCAGAACATGACTGAGTGACACCACCACCACCACAGTCTCTCTCAGGACACTGAGAATTCAAGTGTAAGTCAAAGGATGTCCTAAGAACAAGAAAAAGTTCACTACTTGACATGCTTAAGCTGAAATACAATACACTTTGTGTTCTTGGTGAAAGAGCCTCCATTCTGGCTTCTGCACTTAGTATTGACAAATGAGTCATTTCAACTAAGACGGGTAGCTTAGTTGAGTAGGTGGGTGTAAAAGTTATTTTGAAAAAAGGAAAAGAAGCCTGTAAAATTAACCTGTATGCAACTCTCATAAGAAAGAAGTCCCAAGAGGAATCTTAAAACACAGTCTAAACCAAAGTGTTGAGGAAAGTTCTCAGCAATCATACATAATGGGCTCCACTTCCAAAAATCCTCCCACTTCCTCTAATTTTCATAGCTATTCTCTCCTTTGAAACACTGAAAGAAAGTCTTGGGCCACTGAATGGCCCAAGAGGCCACACTTACTGACTAAAAAAAGAGGAAGAGCCTGATTTATTTAGCAAAGACTACAGAAACCAACCAGAAGTAAGGGTACCACTCAGAGCAGGAACAGAGAGAGACAGCATATCTCATTCAGCTATCTCCAACCTCCCACGATCATGCCTCTGACATGTCAGATCAATATGTATCTTGTGGCCCAGAAATGCTACTTCTAGAAATTTCACTTACAAAAAAAAAAAAAAAAAGAAGGGTCACAGAAAGGACTAGGGTGGCTTATGGAGAGAAGAAGGAGCCAGTGGTTACTAGCTGAGTTCAGCAATAGTCTCTTAAGACTTAGGTCCAAAAGAGAAATAAGATGCCAAGTCTCCTATTTTACATCAAGACCTTGAACATGGACTATATAAGGGGACAGGGTATGTTAAAAGGGCATCTGGGCCAGAGATGCTTGCTCCCCGCTTTGGCTGCACATACATGGTTCCAAAGTTCCCTCTCAAGTCATAATTTAGCCTTATGTATGATATTTTCAGTTAGATGTTCCACAGTTACCTGAAGCTCTCCACACCTAAAAACTTAGTTCATCTCTACCCCATATCCCTTCCCCAAATCAGTCTCTTCCTCTTGAATTTCCTTTTTATGTGCTCTCTGAATCTCCCCCAAGAGTTATCTGCTTATACTGTCTCAAATTGCTCAGCTCTGTCATGCTCTCCAAACGAACTGGTTAAGGCCTCCAGCGACCTTGGCATTGGCCAAACTAATAGTCACTTTATTCTCCTTACACTTCTCAATGGCTTTTGAGCTGCACATTTCTCAGCTGACCATTGTCTTCTCTTGACCCCTGGTACATTGTACCTCCTGCTTTCCTTTCTATTTCCTTTCTCCATTCCTTCTCTATCTTCTTACCCTCTCCTCTTCAATCTCTAAAATACAGAGTCCCACTAACATATTATTAAATACTGTTAATATACACTGATCAACCATATATCTAGTAGGCTCTAGATGGTACAAATAATTACTTACTTGACATTTCTCTCTCAGTCTCTCTCAGGCATCTCAA
>SJYC01034999.1:0-20983 GCA_006408675.1 Madoqua kirkii
CAAGAGGCAGGTCAGGTGGTCTGGTATTCCCATCTCTTTCAGAATTTTCCACAGTTTATTGTGATCCACACAGTCAAAGGCTTTGGCATAGTCAATAAAGCAGAAATAGATGTTTTCTTGGAACTCTCTTGCTTTTTCCATGATCCAGTGGATGTTGGCAATTCGATCTCTGGTTCCTCTGCCTTTTCTAAAACCAGCTTCAACATTACCTTTGCCTAATTACACTTGACATTAGATAAAATAATTGACACATATTAATAGTAGACTTTTAGTAAGTATTTCCTGATTGAGGACAACAAATAGATATGCTAGAAAAGTCTACCAACAATCCATTGGCCAATAAGTAGGACAAGGGGAAAGCACTTACTCTCTGCCATAAAATACTTGTTAGGAAAATAGAATGAAGTTCATAAGGATATTGAAGACTGGTGCTTCTTTTCCTTAAGGATTCTAAAATCTCACTGGACACATAAAGAAGTAATCAAAGTATTAAAAGAACAATGTTTAGCTAGCATGAGACACTTTAAATTCTTTCAGAAAAAGGTAGGGTATAAATCACAAATAAGTGAAGTGAAGTCGCTCAGTCGTGTCTGACTCTTTGCAACCCTATGGACTGTAATCTACCAGGCTTCTCCGTCCATGGGATTCTCCAGGCAAGAGTACTGGAGTGGGTTACCATTTCCTTCTCCAGGGGATCTTCCCAAACCAGGGATCAAACCCAGGTCTCCCACATTGGAGGCAGACACTTTAACCTCTGAGCCACCAGTAAATAATACTAAAGCAACAGCAGTGTAGAAAGATAACCAATTGCCAGATGATTAGCATAGATTTGTGGTTCCCAACATTTTCATCGCCACATCTGTGCTTTATTATGATTTTCCTTTGTTATTTAGAAAAGTGTCTAATAAGCACATTACACTTACATATGCAATAATATGCTTTTCCACTTTTAATCATATGTAATTCCTTAGTTAGACCTACGTAATCCCTAAATGGAAAATTCCAAAGACAGAGGAGCCTGGTAGGCTACAGTCCATGGGGTCTCAAAGAGTCAGACACGACTGAGCAACTTCACTCAATTAATCCCTCAATGGTGCTTCCCAGGTGGCGATAGTGGTAAAGAACCCACCGGCCAATGCAGGAGACATAAGCAATGCAGGTTTGATCCCTGGGTCAAGAAGATTCCCTAGAGGAAGGCATGGCAACCCATTCCAGCATTCTTGCTTGGAGAATCCCATAGACAGAGGAGCCTGGCAGCCTATGGTCCACAGCATCACAAAGAGTCAGACATGACTGAAGTGACTTGGCACACACACAGTCCCTATTTAGAGCACATAATCAGCATGCTATAAAAAAATGCAAGCCAAAAGTAGAGCTAGGTAAGCTTTTATTACTAAAAACATTTTCACTAAACTTTTTGAAATATTTAAAATAGCCTTCAAAACTCCTTTTAGGTATTCCACTCAAAACTTTAGCCTATGTATTTTGTTAAGAAAATAATACACATTGGATTGAGAAGCTGCGGTATATATACACAATGGAATATTACTAAGCTATAAAAAGGAACACATCTGACTCAGTACTAATGAGGTGAATGAACCTGGAGCTTATATACAGAGTGAAGTCAGTCAGAAAGAGACAAATACTGTATATTAATGCATATATATGGAATCTAGAAATATGGTACGGAGAGCCTATGTTCAAGACAGCAAAAGAGATGCAGACATAACGAACAGACTTTTGGACTCAGTGGGAAAAGGTGAGGGTAGAATGATTTGAGAGAATAGCATTGAAATATGTACATTTAGTTCAGTTCAGTCGCTCAGTCATGTCTGACTCTTTTCGACCCCATGAATTGCAGCATGCCAGGCCTCCCTGTTCATCACCAACTCCCAGAGTTCACTCAAACTCATGTCCATCAAGTCCATGATGCCATCCAGCCATCTCATCCTCTGTCGTCCCCTTCTCCTGCCCTCAGTCCCTCCCAGTATCAGAGTCTTTTCCAGTGAGTCAACTCTTTGCATGACGTGGCCAAAGTACTGGAGTTTCAGCTTTAGCATCATTCCTTCCAAAGAAATCCCAGGGCTGATCTTCTTCACAATGGACTGGTTGGATCTCCTTGCAGTCCAAGGGCCTCTCAAGAGTCTTCTCTAACAACACAGTTCAAAAGCATCAATTCTTCGGCGCTCAGCCTTCTTCACAGTCCAACTTTCACATCCATACATGACCACAGGAAAAACCATAGCCTTGACTAGACGGACCTTGCTAGTTGAAACTAATTTGACCATTAAAACTGTTTTTCTTCTGTATTTGTAATTGTAATTATTTTAGACACCAGGACATGAATTCTTAAGTAATTTCCATCAAGAGAAGGAAGAGGATGTAAATATCCATAAAGTAAACATTTCTCCATCCATGTGCTTTAGAAGTGTCTAAATAAACTAAATGATATTTTCAAGCTGTCATTTTGACATTTCCTAAAAACTGACCACTTCAACAACATCACTGTAATGGCACCCCACTCCAGTACTCTTGCCTGGAAAATCCCACAGATGGAGGAGCCTGATAGGCTGCAGTGCATGGGGTCGCTAAGAGTCGGACACATCTGAGCGACTTCACTTTCACTTTTCACTTTCATGCATTGGAGAAGGAAATGGCAACCCACTCCAGTGTTCTTGCCTGGAGAATCCCAGGGATGAGGAGCCTGTGGACTGCCGTCTATAGGGTCGCACAGAGTCGGACACGACTGAAGTGACTTAGCAGCAGCAGCATAGAGGTGTTAAAGGGATGCAAGCAAATCATGTTACAAAAGTTCTAAAGAAGAATGCTAATCATAAAATCATTGAACAACTTAACACCAGAACTCAAAGATATTTCAATCCATAATTTTGCCAACAAGTTTTTGCTAATTCTTTTATATTTTTATAGCTTTTGTGTGAGAAGCAAGCTGCAGTTTAGTTGGTGGAAATTTTATGTTACTAGACAAATGCTTGATAGATCAAGATTTTTGGTTCTTAATGCACCCTGTGATGGAGCCAATCTCCACCTCTTTTTCTTTGAGATGTTCACAAACATCCCCATCTTCAGACCTTAAAGGCCTTTACAATAAACACTTTCCTCCATATTTCAACCACAGACAAAACAACTGTAGTAACTCTCCTGAGGTTATTTGTAGCCTTTGCAAAGCTAAAATCCAAAGGTGTGGGATTTTTTTCATTAGGTATTTAAGAGGTTTTCTTTTATTGTGGTAAGGTCCATAACAAAATATGCCATTTTAACCCTGAAATTCAGAGGCACATTAACTACACTCACAATATTGTACAACCATCACCAGTATTTATTTACAAAACTTTTTCATTACTCTAAATAGGAGCTCTGTATCACTAGGTATATTTTATGTAATACATTGATTAAGTGCTTATTCATTAAATAAATAGTTCATCCCCCAAAATTATTTATTAAGTACCCACTATGCTTATCATCCCGTGGTTGATACTGGAGATGAATAAGGAGCAACGGAAGAAAAATAAACCAACAGAGGGAATAAAAATATTTCATTTTAGAAATATTTGTGCTTTTCTATAGACAGTCATGTGACCAAGAAAACAATATTATATTTGCTGTCTAAGCACATTCTATATATTTATTCATTTAATTTCTATAACAATTCTGTGAGGTAGGTACTATTAATATCATCTTGATGCTACAGATGATGACATGGAGGCTAAGGGAGATTAAATAACTTAACCAAGTTTACATCCTAATAAAGAGTTGGAGCTAGGTTTCCAACCTAGGCTAACAAGTTCACCGTGCGTGCCCTTAGAGAAAAGGTATATAGTTCTAACTTTTTGAAAAATAAGTATTGAGATATAACTTCCCTAAAATAAAATGTGCCTAATTTAAGCTATAGTTTAATAAGTTTAAACAAGTGTGCACAATCATGCCACAATCATAGTCAAGAAACAGCACATTTTCATCACCCTAAAATGTTCCCTTGTACTCTTTTGCAGTCCATTTTTCCTAGATCCACAACCCCTAGTTTTAGGCAGCTACTAGTGTGCTTTCTGTAACTAGATTAGATTTCTCCTTCCTCTACTTTCATATAGATAGGATCATACAGCTTGTACTTACTCTTTTATGTCTAGTTTCTTTTGCTCAGCATACTATTTGAGATCATTGATACTGTGCATGCATTACTAATTCCTTTCAATAACTGAGTAATATTCCACTGTATAGATATTTTATAATTTATCATTTCATCCGTTGATAGACATTTGGTTTATTTGCAGCTGTGACACTATGAATAAATCTGCTAAAAACATTCATATATAGATATATACACCCTTTCATTTGTCTTGGGTAAATACTTATGAATGACATAGGTGGATTGTATGGTAAGTATGTACTTAACTTTTTTAAGAATCTGCCCAATTATTTTTCAGAGCTGTTGTAGCATTTTCTGTTTCCATCCACCAGCAATGTATGACAGCTCTAGGTGCTCAATATCCTTGCCAACAGTTGGTATTTTTGGTCTTTTTAATTTTAGCCTTTAAAATGAATAAGTTGTGGTGACTCATTGTGGTTTTACTTTGCACTTCCCTGAGGGCTAAGGATATGAACCATCTTTTCATGGGTTTACTGGCCATTCATATATCTTCTTTTGTAAAGTTTAAATAATTTTCCCCTTGTTTTATTGGATTGTTTTATCTCCATACTGGACATGGACTAACAGACTGGTTCCAAATAGGAAAAGGAGTACATCAAGGCTATATATTGTCACCTTGCTTATTTAATTTACATGCAGAATACATCATGAGAAACACTGGGCTGGAAGAAACACAAGCTGGAATCAAGATTGCCGGGAGAAATATCAATAACCTCAGATATGCAGATGACACTATCCTTATGGCAGAAAGTGAAGAGGACCTAAAAACCTCTTGATGAAAGTGAAAGAGGAGAGTGAAAAAGTTGGCTTAAAGCTCAACAATCAGAAAACGAAGATCACGGCATCTGGTCTCATCACTTCATGGGAAATAGACAGGGAAACAGTGGAAACAATGGCTGACTTTATTTTTCTGGGCTCCAAAATCACTGCAGATGGTGATTGCAGCCATGAAATAAAAAGATGCTTACACCTTGGAAGGAAAGTTATGACCAACCTAGACAGCATATTAGAAAGCAGAGACATTACTTTGCTACAAAGGTCCATCTAGTCAAGGTTACGGTTTTTCCAGTAGTCATGTAAGGATGTGAGAGTTGGACTATAAAGAAAGCTGAGTGCCGAAGAATTGATGCTTTTGAACTGTGATGTTGGAGGAGACCCTTGGACTGCAAGGAGATTCAACCAGTCCATCCTAAAGGAGATCAGTCCTGGGTGTTCATTGGAAGGACTGATGTTGAAGCTGAAACTCCTATACTTTGGCCACCTGATGCAAAGAGCTGAGTCATTTGAAAAGACCCTGAAAACTGAAGGCAGGAAGAGAAGGGGACGACAGAGGATGAGATGGTTAGATAGCATCACTGACTCGAGGGACATGGGTTTGGGTAGACTCCGGGAGTTGGTGATGGACAGGGAGGCCTGGCGTGCTGTGGTTCATGGGGTCACAAAGAGTTGGACGTGACTGAGCGACTGAACTGAACTAAATCTTCATACTACTGAGCTATATATGTACTTCATATATTCTGGGTACTAGTCTTTGATTTAATGTGTATTTTGCAAATATTTTTTTCCAGTTTATGGCTTTTCTGCTTTTGTTTAAGAGCAGAGGTTTTTCATTTCGATGGGTTCAATTTCCCCCCCCCTTATCTTTGTTTTAAGAAATCTTTGCCTATCTTCTGAAGAAAGCTTCAGAAGACTTTCTCCCCATGTTTTTTCATCCAGTCTTTTACGATTAAGCATGGTGTTAATTGCAGACTTTTGTAGATTTTTTTTTTAGCTCAAGTGTAAGAAGTTCCTTACTACTCCTGATTTGCTGAGACATTGTCATAAATGAATCATTTATCAAATGATTTTTTTGTATCTATTAAGATATCATATTATCCTTTATTTTGTTAATATGGAAAAGTGCAAGTGTTAGCTGTTCAGTCATGTCCAGCTTTTTGTGACCTGTGGACTGTAGCCCACCAGGCTCCTCTGTCCATGGAATTCTCCAGGCAAGAATACTGGAGTGGGTTGCCATTCCCTTTTCCAGGGGATCTTCCTTAGGGATCAAACCTGGGTTCTCCTGCATTGCAGGCAGATTCTTTACCATCTGAGCTACCAAGGAAGCCCAATTTAACAATCACCATATTAATAATAAATATTGATCAATTTTTGAATTTCAAATCAATCTTATTTTCCTGAGATAAATCTTACTGGATCATGACAGGGTCTTTTAATCTTGCTGGATTCAATTTGCTAATATTTTGCTAAGGATCCTTATATATACATTCATGAGGGATACTGGTCCGTGCTCTTATAATATTTTTAACAAGCTGTCAGTAATGCTGGCTTCTCAAAATGAGTTGGGAAATTTGCCCTCCTCCTGTTTTGTGAGGCAGTTTATGTAGAATTGATACTATTTTTCTTTAAATGTTTGGTGAAATTTACCAGTAAAGTTATTTGCATCTATTGCTAGGCCCAGATTTGGGCCTAACTTTTATTTATTGATCGAGTAAGGCAGCTTGTGGGATTTTAGTTACCTCACGAGGGATTGAACCTGGGCAGCAGCAGTGAAAGCAGAGTCCTTATCACTGGACCACCAGGGACTTCCCAGGCCTAATTTTAATATTTTAAATATATAGTAGGAATTCAACTTCTTTAATGAAGCTAAGCAGGTTTCCCATTTCTTCTTGAATCAATACTGACTGAGTCTTTTAAGGGATTTTTTTCATTTCATATAAGTTGCCAAATTTATTAACAAATGTGTTCATATTACTTTATTAAGCTTTTGATATTTATATAATCTATAATAATGTCCCCTCTTTGGTTTCTAACATTCTTTCTTCTCTATTGGTTTTATTAATCTTTATTAAAAAATTAGCTTTGGGTTTAATTATTCTACTAATTTCTGGTCTTATTGTCTTTCCTTCTGCTTACTTTGGTTAAAGTTTTCTTTTTTGTAGCTTAAGTTGAAAGTTTTATTGATTTTATACCTTTCTACTTGTCTAATAGTCTTTAAAGGTAGAGATCTCCCCCTAAGTACTGCTTTTGCTATGTCCCACAAATTTTGATATGTTGTGCTTTCATTTTAATTCTGTTCAAGATGCTTTCTAATTTTCTTGTTTCTTCTTTGATGCATGGGTTTAGACATGTGTAGCATAATTTCCAAATATTTAGGGATTTTCTAGATATGTTACTGATTTCTAATTAATTTATCTTGTAGTCAGAATATCTTCTAAATGATTTGAACTGAGACTTGTTAAATGGCCTTGAATGTGGTCTTTCTTGATGATTATTCTGTGTGTACTTGAAAAGGATGTGTATTCTGCTACTGTTGGGTGGAATAGTCTGTAAATGTCAATTAGATCAAGTTGATTGTTGTTCAAATAGTCTATATCCTTTCTGTCTACTTGTTCAATAGATTATTGAGATAGTAGTATTGAAATCTGACCATAACTGTGGATTTGTCTACTTTTCTTTGCATTTCTGTTAATTTTCACTTTATATATTTTGAAATTCTGTTACTAGGTGACATCAAGGACACTTTAGCTATACAGAACTCAAATGTCTTCCAGGACTAAGTGAGCACTGGAATTGGCTTAGAGCTTCCCAGTCATTATATGAGCTCTTAAAATAAGCTGGGTACTGTCTCCATCAGTGAACACAAGCTAGGTTATGTTCTAATAACAGGCAACCCCTAAAGCTCAGTGGCTTATAGCTTATAATGTGGTTTTCTTTCTTACTCCTGCTACATGTCCACTGCATGCTGGGTTGTCACTATTCTACATTTTCTTTACTTTGAGACAAAGTTTCGGAATAGTTGCTGTCTAGAACATTGTTGGTTGTTATGGCAGAGGGAAAAGGGAACATGGCAAACGTGGCTCTTAACTTTCTGTCTCAAAATGTCATAACTCACCTTCATTCATATTTTATTAGCTAAATTGGCCCTCATGGCCAAGGCTAATATCACTAGAATTGAGAAATCTCCTCCTCCTCCAGGAAGGAGCACCGAATGTTTATGAACAATAAAATAGCCCACCATAACAATATTATGCATTCAAACACATTCTCCTTTAATGTTCACAACAGCCTTCCAGAAATAGGTACTATTATTATCTCCATTTTACAGATGAGGAAACTAAGGCTCAGAGAGTAAACTGGCAAGACTCAAACAAGGATCAAGGGGCAGGGCCTGGACCCAGCTTGTTTGATCCCAATGTAATAGTGCTATCCTGCCGTAAGAGAGAAGGAGGGGAAGGAGTGGGGGGAGTATGGGAAAGAATGTAGCAAAGAGACGCTGAAGGGAGACACCAAAAATAACTGCAAACAGCTTCCTGTGGAAGTCCAATCCAGAGATCAAAACGGGGGTAAGGGGAAGAGAATGGGGAAGGCCAGAGACGGAGAAAACTCCTCTCAGTTCTTTTCAGTCCACCTTTCACTGGATGTCCATACCCTTCTATATATCCCTGTCTCACCAACCCTGGAAAGCCCAGCTCCTGCCTCTCCACATTCCAAAGGCCCTGATCCTATTACCTGCACTGAGATTCCTTGAAATCTCAATCTATTTTAATTGATTATTCTGTTTATGTGGTACACTCCTCTCCCAAAATGAGTTACTACATGAATTCAGAATTCACCAAAGATATTTCCATTATTTATATCTGGCATATTGTAAAAATCCCAGCATTTGACACTTTTGTATCATTGTCTCTCAAAGCATGTATGTTAGGGATTTGCACCTGCACTTTGACCACCCTCCCCCCAAAAAAGTCCAATGCTTTCTTTAGCACTTGTATGAGAATTAGAGGTGGATATAGTTCAATAGCACAACTTTAGAATTACATTAAAGATTAAAAAATAAACTGGAAAATATTCTTGGCATATATTAAAAAGGCTTTAAAACCTATATTCTAAAGGATGCTCATATATATCAGGTCCTTATTATAGTAAATAGTTGGGGAAAGAAATAAATACTACATTCAAAAGGAAATATTAATAACTGGTAAATATAATGAAACAAATTCAGTCTCACTAATGTAAAAGAAATGCAAATTAAAACAACAGTGAGAACCATTTTACACTTAATAAGGGGCAGACAGCTCTTTAAATGTCACTACTTGGTCATGGGATTTTTTTGTTTTCTTTTTCCCTTCAGGGCTAGTGATGCTCCTTGTTGAGAATCATGTAATAACAACATATAACATGTTCATATGGGTTAAAGTTCATTATATTTAAGCCTACATTTTCCTGAAATGAACCATGACCTTGTTCCACCATTCTAGTAGCGGGACAGCAACCACTTGATAAACCTCTGATGGAAAACTATCCATCTCTGATGGAAAAGGTGAGAGTCCAGGAGCAGGGGCTCTCAGAGCCCCTTGGTCGAAGGGTAAAATCAAAACCTATTTACATCCAGTCATTTGAGCTTTTATCCTATTTCTTGGAATGTATTCTGAAGAAACAACCCATAAGGAAAAAAATCCAAATGAACAATGATTAGCTGCTACATTATTATAAAAAAAGATTGCAAAATAGATGTTCAACAGCAAGGGAATAATTTAAAATATGGTATAGTAATTAAACTTTAAATTAGACTACACAGAACATGGAACATGCCTCTGAGATGGTATGAACTGAAAATGGGAGAATGAACTCATGGCAGTTTTTCACAAGGGCCGCATGGGAGCAGGTTCAAATGAAAAGTCAGCTGTGCTGAGGTGACTGGATTCTGAGCAAAAGTTCTCTCAAACTTATTTAGACTTATTGTGTCATACAGAGAGAGTATTTATGTAATAAGAAGTCTATTTTTAGAGAAAAGGAGAAACAGGACACTATGAACCTTTCTACTCTGCTTCTCATTGGAGGCTCCAGGATTTCATTAAAATGCAAAACTCAAAATCATCCTCATTTCTGGCTGGTTCTGATAAATACATTATAAGCTTATTCTGCATTTGAATTGGTCATCCTCACAAGAGGTTTGTGTGTTGCTAAATAGCTCTATTAATCCAATTAGCTCAGAAGACTGTAAGGGAACACACACCCAGTATAGTGTCCACTTGTTAAGGTTTTTAAATTACTGGGTGTGATATGGAGTGTTTATAAAATCAGGAAGCATAGGAGAAACATTTTAAAGCAGTGTATTTACATTTTACATAATGTTCAATATGTTTTTGTTTTCAACTACATTTCAGGTGAAGAATTGCTCTCTTTTAAAATAGTGTATTTAACTGTTAACATGAGAAAAGATAGAATTTTATCTGCGTTTCCAGACTTCTGGATATGCCTGTAATGTTTCATTGCACTTTTCAGATTAACAGTTGGGACTAGTACATTACAGTTTAAAATGCTTCACCTGAAAAGGAGTTGGGAGGTTGAAGAAAAATATTCAGCTTATTACTTGGAAATAAAACTAAAATACTGTTTACAAACCAATGTAGCTGACATTTTGAGCACCTTGCAGTGTCTTATCCTTAGAACTGCATCTCATCAATGGCAGAAATAGAAAAACAAGACACAGTCTCCCAAACTAGGGGGCTGGGAGCATGGAGGGAGGAGGACAGGGGGATGATGACTGTGGGGGAGGTGGGTGGGGAGAAGAGGAGACAGAGGTGTTAAGTGTCTGTGGCAGTTTTGACTGAGAAAGCTAGGTTTGAAAACAAGACTTGAGGGGACTTCCCTGGCAGTCCAGTGGTTAGGACATTGCGCTTCCAACGCAGGGGCTGTGGGTTCGATCCCCAGTTGGAGAACTGGGATCCCATATGCCAAGGCGGTCCAAAAAAGAAAGAAAAGAAAACTTAAAATGAGTTATGGGCTCGCTCACTCATCAATGGGAATGAAATAGAATGGAGTGATCAGGGGAAGGGAACAATGTGCCCTCCATACTTCCGGGACAGCTTTCTCAGTGTCCCACAGTGAGGCAGAGATAAAGTTGCAAGGTGGGTGAAGCTCTAACTACTTCTCTCTCCTCAGTAGCTTTCCTAACCCTCACAGATGACATTGGGAAGTGTATGTATTTATTTGTGTGTGTGTGTGTGTGTGTGTGTGTGTGTGTGTGTGTGTGTGTGTTTGGAGTGGGGGGTGGAAGCAGAGGCAATGGTATGAGGAAGGAGAAAAAAAATTCTGAGAAGATAATGAAGCTGTTGAGTGTGGGAGCCCAGAACAGGAACTATTCTGGGGCTTGAGAGAACAGGAAGGCATGTGTATAAATAAGTGTGTGTGTGTGTGTCTTTTTAGATCCTTTCATTCAGGAGGCATCTCCCTGGAGACTAAGGAGATGCTAGGAGTCCCTGGGGTACCGTCAGCTCCATTTACTGAACTTGTGGAGAAAGAGTGAAATACGAGGTAAAGGAAATGTCTCCAGCCAGCTCCCAAGGAAAGGCAGGGCAGGGAGAAAGGCGTGGGGAGCTGAGAGGGACCTCCGACTGAAGAGGTTTCCGCATGTGGTTCCCTGCTTACCCTCCCAAACTCACTGCACTAGTTCAGGAAGGAAAACTGTACTTTCCCGTGATGCTCTCTGGCCCCAGGACAGCTGGACGGATGCTCACCAAACTCCTGCTTTCCCCTTCCTTACTTCCGGCCAAACTCCAAGGCCCCCAGCTTCAAAGAAGGGCCATTCCTGGGACAAGTCCAGGGAGTATGGCTAGAAGACCAACGCCTTCCCTTCAGGGTCTCCACAAACCCTATGTCCTGTCAAACATTCTCCTCCACCCCCACACCCCACCCTTCTGTCTGTTCTGGCTCCTTGCCAAGGCCTGACTCCCAGAGGTTTATTTCAGACTGGGAGCCACTAGGGGCAAAGGAAGTTTGTGGGGCTGATACGTCACACCATACATTTGCAACAGCCTTCTTGGCCACTCTTTTTCATTGCAAATGTAAAGTAATCTGTCTGCAGTGTTGCTTCTGTGGTCCTATTTATATCTCCGTTTCCGGGGAAAGTGTGCTCCGTCTTGGGTGGAAAAAAAAGACCCTGATAAACAAACGTTTGGAACACAGACTCTTTAAAGAATGTTGTCTCAGGACTTCCCTGGATCTAGCGGCGAAGACTCCACGCTGCTAAGTACGGGACCAGGGTTCCATCTCTGGTCTCGAACTAGATCTCACTTGCTGCAACTAAAGATTCCACGTGCCGCAGCTAATATCAGGTGCAGCCAAAGAAATAAATGTTAAAAGAAAAAAAATGTTTCAAGCCTCTGAAAATGGCACTTATTTACTACAACAAGCATTGCGTGTGTACCTTACGCCAGACTGGGACGTAGTGTGTCTGTGCTTTTACAAACTGGGTTGTTGTTACTGGTGGGATGGCTTTAGGTTGTACCCGGGCATGGCAGCAAATGCCATTGATTTGCACAGTGAGAAAGCTATTACCACTTGAATTCTCTTTCATTCTGATTACACCAAGGAGGAGGTCTCAGTTGGGAACTAATAGATCTTTAACACTGTTTCAACACTTGTTCATCACAGCTGCTGCTGCTGCTAAGTTGCTTCAGTCGTGTTCATCGCTACTATTACTATTTTCACAGGTGTTGGCTCAGAGCTTTTGGCTGGTTTGTTGGCACAGAGAGCAGAATTCTAATAGTGTCTCTGCAGCTGGATTGAGCCAGCAGGTATGGTTTGCACTGTACCAAAAAAAAAAAGTTAAGCCAAAATTTAAAAGCTCAGGAAACTTTGCCTCAAAATTCAGATTTCTAGCTTCTGTTGAATCATCAGAACATTGGGCACCAGCAGGTCCCAGATTTCCTCTTGGCAGCAGCTGCTTTCCTCTCCCCTTTAAACAGCACACACTCTCCAGTTTGCCCAGTCTCCATCACTCCCTACTGTACTGTGTGTGTTCCTCATCTCCATTATCTTCCCAGCTCCTCTAAGCATTTGGGGCCTATTTTAGGAATTTTAGGCTGAAAAGGTAGGTTATAGTCGAATCTGAGTTCCAAGATGAGGTATTTGGTCTTCATTATATAGGAAATGAGCTTCCCAGGAGGCACGGTGGTCAAGAATCCACTTGCCAATGTAGGAAAAGCAAGACTCGGGTTTGATCCTTGGGTCAGGAAGATCCCCTGGAGAAGGAAATGGCAACCCACTCCAGTATTCTTGCCTGGAGAATTCCATGGACAGAGGAGCCTGGCAGGCTATAGACCATGGGGTCGCTAAGAGTCAGATATGAGAGCTATTAATTTCTTAGCAGGGCAGCCAAGGCTTAAAGCAACTCTTTCAAAAACTATTCTTTTATTTGAAGCTGGGAATGAGGGGAGGAGACTAGGCAGGGTAGGGGTGCTGGTGAAGAGGTGACTTCAAACCTCCTTGCCTGGGGAGATGTGAGCTGAGGCCTCTGACTGGACTAGGGTGCTAGGAGCTGGGTCTAGGCAGTGAAAGGAGTGGGCCTGGTCTGCGTGGCTTCTAGGCTTTCATTTGAGAGCAGAGTTAGGAGCCTTGGGCAGTGCAGGAAGCTACAGTTGGACTGGAAATGCAGTGAGTTGAAGCTGATGGCTCAGAGCCTGGAGTGACTCCTTGAAGCACAGATAAAAAGGAGGGGGCCTTAAATAGGGGCCTATGAGCCAGAAAGGAACCACCAAAGAGGTCAAACTGGTTCTAGTCAGGAGACCACACGAGGGTGGGTGCTACGCGAACGGAAATAGCTGAAGAGACTTAAGAGGCATCGCAGAGGAAGATTCAATAGAACTGATGACTCATAGGAAAGAAGGTCTGAAGGAGGAATGCAAAAAAGGACTCTAAGACTAACTAAATTGGGAGCCAAGGAAATAGTAATGCTAGTAACACACATTGCATAAAAAAGTGAGGAGGAGGAGGAAGAAAAGTTTTAAATGAATATGAGGCACCATCATGTCCAGTAGGCACTGGAAAGACTGGAATGTATCGAGATCTAGGCTGAAAGTAAACAGGCATCATCTGCAAACAGATAAGAGATGAAGATGGAGGAAAGGCAGAGGGAAAGAGAGGAGGGTAAAGGTGAATCTGGGAGTGTATTTACTTAGAGAGTCTGGGAAATTATCAAGAGTGGTGTGCGATAGAAGAGGAGAAACCTTTAGCTCCATGCTGGTCCAGGGCATGGTCAGGTGCTCAGTTAAGTCAAAACCTTCAAGGACCAAAGGAAACAAGAGCCAAGAAACAGCAGCAAATCCAAAGGAAATTATTTTCTACAGAGATCTCCACATTCATTCGACAAATATTTGAGAACCTGGCCCTTATCCAGGCCTGAACCAACTAAGATAGGCAAAACAGAAAGCCACCCTCAGGGGGCTCACGTCCTGCTGGTGCAGATGGACAGCACAGACCCGTCATCACAAGTACAAAGATCCATGAAGCGGGTCAATAGATAAGAGAGTGACAGGGCATCTCCAGGAGGCTGCTCTGAGGAGGTGGCATTCTGACAAAACCATAAAGCAAGGGAGAGCATGCCAGGCTGAGGGGACAGCAAGGGCCAGGCTGGAGTCTGGCGCATGTTTGGTGGTTGTGCAAGCGGCAAGGGGGCCAGAGCAGTATCCTTGGAGGGTTGAAAGAATACAGCGACATAGTGTTGCTTCACCCTATGGACCCTAAGGACTGCTCTGGAAGTCTGTCTGTGGCTCACAGGGCAGGTCCAGGGAGAGTACAAAAGGGCACGGAGGTGGTCAGAAGGTCCCAGCCGTGTGGACGTGAGACAGTGGTTTGGAGCTGGAAGGTGGAACCATGTGAGAGGGAGACCAGGAAGGAGCTGTGGGAGGGGAAGGGCGTAGAGGAATGAGAGAGACTGTTGCTTGCTCATAAGCTCATCTACAAGCAGGCTGTTCAGAAGTTCTGCAGACACAAGGAAGACAGGATACTCAGGCCTGCATCTGGTTGGGTTTTTTGGTTTTGCAGGTCTCTGTGGAATGTCTATAGGTGTCACGGGAAGGCAAATTTGGCCATGTGGAAAGTCAATTCCTTTGAGGAGGAAACTTGATTTTGTTTTTCTTATGTCAGATAGGAAAATGACCTCTCCAGACCTCAACCGTAGGTCTAGAACAGAGAGTGGCTCACCTCAGACTAACCAGAGTTTTTCAAACAACACCTCATGAAATCTCCTCTGCAGCCCGATTCCAGTTTCTTGCACTCTGGGTACCACCGTGGGGGTGGCCCTATGCCCCATCCTGAGGGCCACCACTCTCCAATCCTCTCCACATAAGCAGCTTGGCCTGTCTGACTCTCTAGTCTGCAGGCTGGTCGCTAATTCAACGCTCTCAAATAACTGCTTGGATTACATCAGGTTTTTTCTCAAAAACCTTCTATTTAGCAAGTTGAAATAAATGCTTCTTCTGAATGGCCCCAGCCTATATCTGTGCCCCACTGGTCTCCTATTTAGACCAGGATGCAGCCAAAATGTCACTGCTTGTTTCTCTTCAGGTGTGTGTGCACACACACACACAGACACACACACACAGGCTTCCTGGGTGGCTCAGTGATAAAAAATCTGCCTGCCAGTGCAGTAGACTAGGGCTCTATCTCTGGTTGAGAAGATCCCCTGGAGCTGGAAAAGGCAACCCACTCTAGTATTCTTGCCTGGACAATCCCATGGACAGAGGAGCTTGGCGAGTTATATTCCATGGGGTTACAAAAGAACTGGACACAACTGAGCGACTAAACAACGTGTATTCACTCACTCACACTCTCACACACACCCCCACGCACCACCTTTCTTAGCACCATGCTTTTGCTCCTGTTCTTCCCCCAATATTGATACTTTCCCCATGCTTTTCTGCCTGTAGAAGACCTACTTACCATTCCAGCCCCACCTCGAATACCACACTTTCTCTGTCAAGTCTTTTGAAGGTGACCACCCTCCTTAAGATCCTTTCACAACTCACACAATTCTTATGGCGCTTGCCAGAACCTTTGTGTTGGGGTTATCTGTGTGCTCGACTCAGCCTCTCCGCTTTCCCCACATAAGTCTGGTGGCTTAAGGACAAAAGATCCCTCTTCTTCATGTTTGTCTCTCTGAGGTTGGTAGCACAAGGCCTTGAAAACAGTTAATAAATACTGACTTGGTTGCTTTTCAGATGAGACAAACAATTCTCAGAGAACTAAGAGTGGGAGGAAAGAAGCTTGTGAGCAAACACTCACCAGTGCTGGAATGTGCGGCAGGGGGATGAGGAGGGGCGGCCAGTGTGGTGGTTGCAGGCGTCCCAGGTGCCTGCAGTGAAGGAGACACAGGCCTGGAGTCAGGACCACAAGGGCACCCTCCCACATGTGGCCCTGCTCTCTCGACTAGCCACCCAGGGCTCCCTAGCCATACAGACACACACACACAGGCTTCCTGGGTGGCTCAGTGATAAAAAATCTGCCTGCCAGTGCAGTAGACTAGGGCTCTATCTCTGGTTGAGAAGATCCCCTGGAGCTGGAAAAGGCAACCCACTCTAGTATTCTTGCCTGGACAATCCCATGGACAGAGGAGCTTGGCGAGTTATATTCCATGGGGTTACAAAAGAACTGGACACAACTGAGCGACTAAACAACGTGTATTCACTCACTCACACTCTCACACACACCCCCACGCACCACCTTTCTTAGCACCATGCTTTTGCTCCTGTTCTTCCCCCAATATTGATACTTTCCCCATGCTTTTCTGCCTGTAGAAGACCTACTTACCATTCCAGCCCCACCTCGAATACCACACTTTCTCTGTCAAGTCTTTTGAAGGTGACCACCCTCCTTAAGATCCTTTCACAACTCACACAATTCTTATGGCGCTTGCCAGAACCTTTGTGTTGGGGTTATCTGTGTGCTCGACTCAGCCTCTCCGCTTTCCCCACATAAGTCTGGTGGTTAAGGACAAAAGATCCCTCTTCTTCATGTTTGTCTCCTCTGAGGTTGGTAGCACAAGGCCTTGAAAACAGTTAATAAATACTGACTTGGTTGCTTTTCAGATGAGACAAACAATTCTCAGAGAACTAAGAGTGGGAGGAAAGAAGCTTGTGAGCAAACACTCACCAGTGCTGGAATGTGCGGCAGGGGGATGAGGAGGGGCGGCCAGTGTGGTGGTTGCAGGCGTCCCAGGTGCCTGCAGTGAAGGAGACACAGGCCTGGAGTCAGGACCACAAGGGCACCCTCCCACATGTGGCCCTGCTCTCTCGACTAGCCACCCAGGGCTCCCTAGCCAGGAGAGACTCTGGGCACTCTCACTGGAGAAGGTTGGCTCTCCCACTCTAGGCTCCTGCAGTGGCTAGGACCCTCTCAGGAGTGTTGCTTAGTTGCTCAGTCCTGTCCAACTCTTTGCAGCGCCATGGACTGCAGTCTACCAGGCTCCTCTGTCCATGGAATTCTCCAGGCAAGAATGCTGGGGTGGGTTGCCATTCCCTTCTCCAGGGGAACTTCCCGACCCAGCGATGGAACTTGGGCCTCCGCTTTGCAGCCAGATTCTTTACTGACTGAGCCACCAGGGAACCATTCCACTTCTGGCTAAAAAGACCTCAGTCTTGTAGACCTGTACAGATTCCCTCCTTTCTGTTTATTCTGGTTTTCTGTTTTTCACCTTGAAATTATCCCAAATCTGAGCCTTGCACCTAACCATCAATTTGGTACAAAAGAAGACCAATCCCCCCAAACAGCTATTTCTGCTTTTAGAGTGGGAAACACCCTCTACTATTATTACTGAATTCAGTATCTCCCCCACCCCCAACTAGGATGCAATGCAAAATTGGCCACACACATTTCCTGGGCCCCACTTCTGGAAATCCTGATTCAGTAGGTTGCGGTGGAGGCCCAGAATCAGAATTTTAACACACCTCTGGGGCAGCCTCACACAGCCCTGGAAATGCTGACCTGACCTCTTCTTGTCACTAACAGCACATCCTCAACACCTCATAGGGTACCTTACTTTACTTGATCTTCCAAGAACCTGGGGAGCTGTTGTTCTCACAGGCTCAGCCCCAGTTCTCAGAGGAAGGCAAGCCGCTCTGGGGCAGGCAAGTGACTTATCTAAGGTCTCACTGTCAATGAACAGATCGAACCTGCACTCGGATTTCTTGAACCCTAGTCCTGCCATTTTTAACTGAAAAACAAGGGTCCTGAGCCCAAGCGGGAGGTGGATAGGGCTGGGTAGGAAGGACATTCCAAATCAAAGTCCACATAGTTCTGGCCCCTTGTTACTTGAGGTCACCTGAAAGAAATGACTAGTGTATAAAAAAATGCATTAATTTACCACAATGTTCACAATCTTTATCATGACAATTTAACCTTTTAAACACATTTTTCACTCTGAAACTGTTCCAATACACAAACTCAGAAAAGAATAGAATGATAAATTCCTATTTACCCCAAATCCAGATTCAACAATCATGATTCTGCCCTAGTTGCTCTTGCAAGCCCCTTTTTATTATTTCTCTTTCTTCATTCTCTGCTGAAGTTCTTACATATTTTAAAAACATATCCCAGACCTCATGTCATTTCTTCCCTTTGTATGCCTGGCTGCATCTCATCAGAACATCCAGGCTTTGTGTTGGGAGTGTGACTTTGCAGACAGAGCCGGCTGGGCCCCCTGTATCAGCAGCACGGGCTTCAGCGAACACTGCAGATACACCCGAGTGCTGGCAGGGCGGGCTGAGTCTGGCACCACACATGTGGGTTCTCAATCATCCCAGCGAGCAAACACATTCTGGGCTGGCTCCAAACCCTCTGACATATTCGAGTGTTGACTTAATCCAGTCTCAGTTTGCCAGTGGCTGCAGAGTGCTACCTTGCCCGCTTCAAGACTGTCAGAACAGGAAACTGGTAAGTAGCCTCAAGACAGCCGTTACTCAGCGCCTGTTCACAGGTAGAATGTGACTAATCCCTTTCCGCAGAGAGAGAGGACATCTAATCCTGCTGCCATAAATCTCGGACAATCACACCGAGAGAACTCAGTCGGAGTCTCTAGTGTACATCAGGCAGGGAAGTACAGATCGTTATTTTTAGCAACTACTTGTTAAATATTTGCCAGATCGGGACTGGGGTGCCTACCAGGCACACTAAGATGACAGGTAATCTAAGGCCACCTCTGCAGCAGGCAGGCGGATGTGACAGAGGGCCCTTTTATAGTTCGCTTGGTTAGGGCTCTCCGGCTACAAGCCACCAGCTGTTGCCATCAGTACAACACCTATGAAATCAAAAGCGAGAGTCATGAAACATGTACAGAAACACATCATCTTAGCTTCAGCCCGGAGGCTCTGTCTCAACCAAAGTCACGTGTGACTTCCCTTCCTGCGCCCAGTCGGCGTCCCTCCCTCCCTGCTCACCCTCAGGAGACATCCTTAGGAAGCTGCCGAGTGTCAGGCCACTCAAATGCCTCACCGTGCATTCTGCTGACGCACCATCCACACAGGCAGCAGCGCACAGGAACCACAGCTTTGGGTTGAGTTACCCACACTTCTATTTCTGGGAGACAGCAGCATATATGTGTCCTAAAACGCTTTTGGGAAACCAGGAATAGCCAAGCTTGACACATATTTTTACAAACACCTACTAGTTTCCACTTTTAATTTAGTTACCGATACTTGAGTGCTTTGTAGCTAGAGGAGGACCTCAGTCCTGGACTCCACCTCCACCACGCCTATCCAACACCCATTGACTCACTTAATTAAATTCTTCTCTCACAAGATCACGTTTCTGTTTTCATGTGGGTGAACAGGGGTGGAGACAATCAGCTCTAAGTTGTTTTTCAACTCAGAATGGAACGGGTGTCACCTGACACTGAGATGCAGACCCCAAACTGAAATTAAACTGTGACATAACTTATACAAATAAACGCGTGTGTCTTTATGATGCTGGAACCACCACTGCTGCAAAATTAGATAATTCAGTTGATTAGCTGATGGTTTTGTATAAAGGATTATTTGGGGTTGCCTCTTAAAGACAGGCAGCACCTGTTAAAGTAGCTAATCTAAATCAGAGTAGACAATAGGGTGAGACCAAATGAGGTGTGTAGGGCACAAAATTTAAGGGGACACTCACTCTCAGGGGCAACCACTCTGGGAGTGAGTGCCTCTTTAAAATTCACCCTTGGCCTCTTTGCCTCACCGTAGTCTCAGCCACCATGTGGGAACTGGGGCCAGCAGGGAGCAGAAGTTAACTTGTTAAGTTGCAGAGTTTCCTAGTACAAATCTGGGTGATTCCAATTCAGAACATCAGGGTGAGCTTCAGGAATCATTTAAAATAAGCTCTTTTGTGTAATGCTGATATGTAGCTAGAAATATTTAGAATTAAATAGAAGGCAACAATCTTTAAACTTAGATGACAGTCCTTTAAATTTAGCATTAGCTCCAAGTATCAGTATTGGATCCAATTCTGAGTTTTCTCCAAGTAGATAGTACTGGGAGATCTGATTCTCTATCAGTTAGGATAGTGTTCTGCTGCAACCATTGTAAAATCCTCCTATGGCTTAAATAAGTAGCAATTTATATTTCCCATAATTACAAGTATGGAAGTGGGTTACTGCTGGTATTGGTTAGCAATGTACTATAACCAGGAGCAAGATCTATGAGATTCTCTTGGGCTTTCCTTGGGTTTGCTTGCCTTGCAGCCCCCCAAATGGCAGCTATAGTGCCAGGGGCCGCCTACCTTCAAGATGGCAAGGGAGGATGAAGCAGACACATACTGCCAGCCTTGTCAGTCCTCCAGCATCAAGAAAGTAAGAGCCTTCCCAGAACCCACCTCTTCCTAGACCTCTACTAGGTCTCATTGGCCAGAGCTGGGTCACATGGCCATATGTTGTGAGGCTGGGAAATTAGGGACCAAGTTCATGGTAACTGGCTTAGACTAGTGTTTGTCAAACTTCAGCAAGTACTGGAGTCACCTGGAGGACTTAAACACCACTCATCGCATCCCCCGCCCCGGGCCACA
>SJYC01035001.1:0-13766 GCA_006408675.1 Madoqua kirkii
GGAATTAGGAAAAATTTTCTCCTTGCTGGGTATGACAGAGATTAATTGTCCCAAATTCTTTCTAGTTCCTCTACAATAAAAGAGTTCTAATAGTTCTCTGACTACACAACCACTCAAAATAAAGCCCCCCTTGTAGCAGAGTGTGGCTTTACATCTAAATTCTGGCCAATTATATTAATATAATTAACTTCCACTTAATATTCCTGGACAATCCTTAAAAGAATGCATGTATTCCTCTCTTCTACCTTCTTGCCAGCTGGAATGTAAACATAGTAGATGGAGCTCCAACAGCCAATTGGACAATGAGATGACTTTGGGGAAATGGAAGCCATGCAAAGCAAAGAAACAAGGTAAATGAAGCCTGGTTCCCAATATAGCAGAGCTTGATACCCACCCTAGACTGACCTGCTATCTTTGAACTTCTTAGTGGATAAGAAAAATAAACTTCTCACTTGTTCATGGCACTGTTTCTATTCATTGCTGCTGCTGCTGCTGCTGCTGCTGCGTCACCTTCAGTCGTGTCCAACTCTGTGCGACCCCACAGACGGCAGCCCACCAGGCTACCCCGTCCCTGGGATTCTCCAGGCAAGAACACTGGAGTGGGTTGCCATTTCCTTCTCCAATGCGTGAAAGTGAAAGTGAAGCCGCTCAGTTGTGTCCGACTCTTAGCAGCCTCATGGACTGCAGCCTACCAGGCTCCATCTTCTGTGGAATTTTCCAGGCAAGAGTACTGGAGTGGGTTGCTATTGCCTTCTATTCATTGCAGCTATACTCAATTCTGTCAGAGTCAGTGATTCCCAAATTTGGGGTTATATCAGAAACACTTGTAAGGCTAATGAAGCATATTGAAGATGGTGATTCTATTACCTAAGTTTGAGAACAACTATTCAGGTAGCACTGAGAGGTACAGACAGGAAGTATGAGTGTGCTTTCTCAGTCATGTCCGGACTCTTTGCAACCCCAAGGACTGTAGCCCGCCAGTGTCCTCTGTCCATGGGATTCTCCAGGCAAGAATCTTGGAGTACGTTGCCATTTCCTCCTCCAGGTGATCTTCCCAACTCAGGGATCAAACCTGTCACCTGAGGCTCCTTCGTTGCAGGCAGATTCTTTACCGCTGACCCACCAGGGAAGCCTTAGAGAGGAGGTACAGTGAAGGTAAAAATTTGAAATGTAATGAGTGGTTACATTCATTTTGGAGAGGCAAACCTGCGGAATAAAATATTTAGCAGGATAGTGTGATGATTAAATATCTCATCTCAGGGGGTAAATATACCTAGACTTAAATCCTGGACTTGCCACTCACTGGCCTCAAAGTCAAGCCAAGTTAACTTTTCTAAGCCAATGAGCCAGAAATGGTAGCTATTGCTGGTGGTATTGAGAGAATTAAATAAAATAATCTAAGATGGTGCTTGGTATAGTAAATGTCAGTTAGTAAAGGTTCATTAAGTGTTGGCTGGGGAAGAAAATGAGAGTTGAATTTATGATCTGACTTTGAGTTACATTTTAATCCCTGACTATTGGTTCCACTCTCCAATGTGGTAGCCACTAACAACATTTGTCACCACATTTATTAGAGGATGGCTACAGTTAAAAGTACAATAATGGTGTTGCCTTGAATGTGGAAAAATTGAAAGTTGTATACATTGCTAATAGGGATATAAAATGATGTAACCACTGGGAAAACAGTTCGGTACTGCCTCAAAATGTTAAACATAGACTTATCCCATGACCCAGCAATTCTAGGTATAAATCAAGAGAGAGAAAAAAAATGTCCACACAAACTAGTACAGAATTATTCACAGTACCATTATTCACAATAGTCAAAAAGTGGAAAAAACCCAGATGTCCATCCACTGATGAACGGGCAAATGAAATATTACCTGCAATGATATATTATTTGGCACTAAACAGGAAGAAAGTACTGATACATGCTAAAGTACAGATGGACTTATTATTAAATAGTAATAAAACATTATTCTAAGTGAAATCAGCAGTCACAAAACCTCATATACTATATAATTCCATTTACATGAAATACCCAGAATAGACAAATTCATGGAGATAGAAAGTAGGTTAGTGGGTGCTGAGGGCTGGGTTGGGGGTAATAAGAATGACTGATAATAGGTATGGGGTTTCCTTTGGGGCAACAAAATATTCTCAAATTAGGCAGTGGTGATGGTTGCACAAGACTATGACTGTACTAAAGATCACTGGATTGTAACAGTTTAATGGTTGAATATGATGGTACATGAATAATAATGCTGTTAAGAACAAAGAACACAAGAGAAGGCTCTACACATGGACATCATCAGATGGTCAACACCGAAATCAGGTTGATTATATTCTCTGTAGCCAAAGATAGAGAAGCTCTATACAGTCAACAAAAACAAGACCAGGAGCTGACTGTGGCTCAGATCATGAACTCCTTATTGCAAAATTCAGACTTAAATTGAAGAAAGCAGGGAAAACCATTAGACCATTCAGGTATGACCTAAATCAAATCCCTTATGATTATACACTGGAAGTGAGAAATAGGTTCAAGGGATTAGATATGATAGATAGAGTGCCTGAAGAACTATGGACAGAGGTTTGTGACACTGTATAGGAGACAGGGATCAAGACTATCCCCAAGAAAAAGAAATGCAAAAAAGCAAAATGGCTGTCTGAGAAGGCCTTACAAATAGCTGTGAAAAGAAGAGAACTGAAAAGCGAAGGAAAAAAAAAGATATACCCATTTGAATACAGAGTTCCAAAGAATAGCAAGAAAAGATAAGAAAGCCTTCCTCAGTGATCAATGCAAAGAAATAGAGGAAAACAACAGAATGGGAAAGACTAGAGATCTCTTCAAGAAAATTAGAGATACCAAGGGAACATTTCAGGCAAAAATGGGCACAATAAAGGACAGAGATGGTAGGTACCTAAAAGAAGCAGAAGATATTAAGAAGAGGTAGCAAGAATACACAGAAGAACTATACAAAAAAGATCTTCACAACCCAGATAATCCCGATGGTGTGATCACTCAGCTAGAGCAAGGCAAACTGGAATGTAAAGTCAAACGGGCCTTAGGAAGCATCACTACAAACAAAGCTGGTGGAGGTGATGGAATTCCAGTTGAGCTATTTCAGAGTTCCAGAAAAACATCTATTTCTGCTTTATTGACTATGCCAAAGCCTTTGACTGTGTGGATCACAACAAAGTGTGGAAAATTCTTAAAGACATGGGAATACCAGACCACCTGACCTGCCTCTTGAGAAATCTGTATGCCAGTCAGATAGCAACAGTTAGAACTGGACATGGAATCAAGAAAGGAGTATATCAAGACTGTATATTGTCACCCTGCTTATATAACTTATATGCATCATGAGAAATGCTGGGCTGGATGAAGCACAAGCTGGAACCAAGACTGCTGGGAGAAATATCAATAACTTCAGATATGCAGATGACACCACCCTTATGGCAGAAAGTGAGGAATAACTAAAGAGCCTCTTGATGAAAGTGAAAGAAGAGAGTGAAAAAGTTGGCTTAAAGCTCAACATTCAGAAAACTAAGATCATGGCATCTGGTCCCAACACTTCATGGCAAATAGATGAGGAAACAGTGGAAATAGGGGAAACAGTGACAGACTTTATGTTTTGGGGCTCCAAAATCACTGCAGATGGTGACTGCAGCCATGAAATTAAAAGACACTTGTTCCTTGGGAAAAAAAGCTGTGACCAACCTAGACAGCATATTAAAAAACAGAGACATTACTTTGACAACAAAGGTCTGTCTAGTCAAAGCTATGGTTTTTCCAGTAGTCATGTATGGATGTGAGAGTTGGACTATAAAAAAACCTGAGCACCGAGGAATTGACGCTTTTGAACTGTGGTGTTGGAGAGTCCCTTGGACAGCAAAGAGATCCAACCAGTCCATCCTAAAGGAAATCAGTCCTGAATATTCACTGGAAGGACTGATGCTTAAACTGAAACTCCAATACTTTGACCACCTGATGCGAAGAACTGACTCACTGGAAAAGATCCTGATGCTGGAAAGATTGAAGGAAGAAGGAGAAGGGGACAACAGAGGATGAGATGGTTGGATGGCATCACTGACTCAATGGACATGAGTTTGAGTAAACTCCAGGAGTTGGTGATGGACATGAGACCTGGCATGCTGTAGTCCATGGGGTTGTGAAGAGTTGGACATAACTAAGCAACTGAAGCAAACTGAACTGCACTAAGAACAAACTGTAGCATGCCTCCCCCCCAAATATTTTTAAAAACTATCTTTGTTGGAAGATAGGGAAAATTTAAAATTCGTCAAGGCACACACTGTATAATGGAAGGAACTTTGGCCAAGTGTCAAGATCTAGATTTTAGGTCTGCAGTTCAGCAACAGCAAGGCTTAGGGCAAGTCTCTTAACTTCTATCTTCATTTATTACAGGATGAGAGTTCCATCTCTAATATTTGCTGGCAATGACATCTTTCCTGTTGACCTGATAGGCCAGCTGTTGCATCAGATTCTCAAGGGGCTTCATGATCCAATACACAGATGAGCTGCTGCTATTGGCTTCATCCCTGAATTCTCTTTAAGGGAAAAAATCTGATGAAATACCTGCAGGGGAGTCACAGGTTGGCAGGCCAGTGAAACATCCCTTCCTCAGTAGAAACTGCTTAGTGTGTTCCCTGCAATTCCTTCACAGAAGGAATCCCACAAAGAGAGATAGGATTGGGTTCTCAGTTTTGTTTTGTTTAATTTTTGTTTTATATTGGGGTATGGGCTTCCCAGGTGGCATTAATAGTAAAGAATCTGCCTTCCAATGCAGGAGATGCAAGAGTTTACAGTGTTGTGACTCAGTTTTCTATTTTTTTTTTTTTTTTTTTCTTATGTGACTCAGTTTTGATGGAAGAATTTGGTTCAGGTTATGCAGACCAAGACAGGTGTAAGAGAGAGAAAGTATGCATCAAGTTATTTCTGCTCAAATTATTTCTCCTTCTACTATATCAAGAACAAAACAAACAAAACAAGAAATCTTGCCAATTATAGACTCATCTCAAAAATAATAATGTAAGTGCTGGGACTTCCCTGGCAGATTAGTGGTTAAAACTCCATATTCCCACTGCACGGGGCTTGGGTTTGAGCCCTGGTTGGGGAACTAATATCCCACAGGCTGTGTGCCTGTGGCCAAGAAAAAAAAAAGAATAATATAAAAATATAAGGGGAAGGGACATTTATTCCAATCATCTCATCTCACACGTGGAGATCAGTTACTGGAGGTTTAAATGACTTGCTCATGGCCCTGTTAGCTGTAGTTCTAGTTCTAGTCCTGGGACTAGAACTCTTAACTGTAAACTCCAATTCTGATGCCTTTTTTCTTCAACCTAATATAATACATCTTAGCTGAATTTCACAGAATGGGAGAGGAAAATTGAGCCTCACACACACCTTAGTTTTATTTAAGTAAACAATAAGGACTATTAAATTATAAGGGACTGTTGAAGGAATTAAATCTGAACTTTTATCTGAATTACCTCAATCAAATTTGAGGCCAGAGCTTCCAAACTTTTTTGTTGAAAAGTTAGCATGCATCTTGCCTCAAAATTTGGTCCTCTTCCTCTCTAGACTCACTTTGTTGGTGATATTATGCTGCTTCACTACTTTAAATATTCTTCTCTCTTCTTCACAGCCTATCACAACTCCACCAGGAAATCCTCTTGACTTGACCGTCAAAGTATATTGAAGTATACTGACTTCAAAGTTAACTTCTTTGACATCATTGTTGCCATATTGATCCAAGCCACCATCATCTTTCTCCCTTGGATTTCTGCCATGGACTCTCAACCATTCACTTGTCTCTGTTCCATGTACTGGGCAAAACAATGCTTTGCAGTGTAAATTGGGTCATGTTACAAATTCTGCTCAATGCCCCCAATACCTTCTCACAAAAGCCAAAGTCCTCACTGCTGCTGCTGCTGCTAAGTTGCTCCAGTCATGTCCGACTCTGTGCAACCCCCACGGACGGCAGCCCACCAGGCTCTGCCGTCCCTGGGATTCTCCAGGCAAGAACACTGGAGTGGGTTGCCATTTCCTTCTCCAATGCAGGAAAGTGAAAGTGAAGTTGCTCAGTCATGTCCAACTCTTAGCGACACCATGAACTGCAGCTTACCAGGCTCCTCCGTCCATGGGGTTTTCCAGGCAAGAGTACTGGAGTGGGGTGCCACTGCCTTCTCCAGAAGTCCTTACAGGCCACCAAAGCCCTGCATGATCTATCCACCTACTCCCACCTCTTTGCCTTATTCCACTCTTGCTGCAGGAGTCTCCTTGCTATTCATTGAGAAGGCAGGTGGACTCATCTCACAGGCTTTGATCTGTTTCTTCTCCTGGAAAGACTTTTCTGCAAGATAAATACTGAAATGCATACAACTTTGTGACCTTTTTTAAAAAATTACAAATAAAAATTAGATCCAAGTTCTTGAAGGGGCAGCCCTGCAAGTTTAGACATCTGAAATTTCAGCTTCACGGCAAATCCATTTTTTTCTCTGATGTCTGCTTGACTGACTCAGTCCTCTCCTTCAAAATTTTGTTCTAATCTTACTTTCTCACTGATGCGGGCCACGACCTCACTGCAACGTATTCCTCCACTGTCAACTTCTTTTTCCCCGGAGCATTTACTCTTGTTCAATATACTATATAATTAACTTATTTTTTATACTTATTGCTGCCCCCCACCTCAATGGAATGTAAGCTTCAGGACCCCCAGCCCCTAGAACAGTCTTGGCATAGAGTAAGTGTAGAAAAAATAAATTTCTGTTTCTCTAATGCTATGTTAAAAGCTACTGAAACTCCTAGACCTGGCATATTCTAGGTATTCAGTTAGCCATCATCTTGAAGAATAATTTTTAAAAGCTGTCATTAAAAAAAAAAAAAGCCATCATTGGATAAACAACAAGGTCCTACTGCATAGCACAAGGAACTAGATTCAATATCCTGTCATAAGCCATAATGGAAAAAAATATTTTAAAATAATGTGTGTGTATATATGTATATATATATATATGTAATAACTAAGTCATTTTGCTATACAGCAAAATGAACACATTTTATAAAAAAAAAAAAGCCATCATTGGATAAACAACAAGGTCCTACTGCATAGCACAAGGAACTAGATTCAATATCCTGTCATAAGCCATAATGGAAAAAAATATTTTAAAATAATGTGTGTGTATATATGTATATATATATATATGTAATAACTAAGTCATTTTGCTATACAGCAAAATGAACACATTTTAAGTCAATTCTACTTTAACTTTTTAAAAAAGCAACAATAACAACAAAAGAGTATCATTGTTTCTGTTCATCCAGTACCTAGCATGTGCCAACATTTTTTTTTTTACATTCTCCTAATAGCCTTACTATTATTATTGCGTCTTACAGATGGGAGAACCAAGTTTAAATACATTGCCCAGGGTCACACAACTCAGAAATAACCAACTGGAATTAAACCCAGGTCTTATTCCAAAGCCTGTGTTTTGCTGGTAACAAGCGACATTAATAACTCAGTTCCTTTCTGGCATGGCTCAATGAGGCAATAGAAAAAACTACCTGAGTTTGAGATTAATACACAACTCTAGTGAGTACTTGCTTTGAGATCCTTCTTAACCTCTGAGTTTCAGTTTTCTCCTCCGTAAATTGGGTCTCACAATGCCTACTTTGAAGGATAGTTAAGAGAAGTAAAGTCTTGTACTGAGGCTTTAATCAGCATTAGTAAATATTCCCCTCAAAGGATTTGAAAGAGTTTATAATTAAATAGACATTCATAACAGCCTTTGGAGGAGCGTGCGAGCCAGTTGCCATGGGGAAGTCAGTGGCAGGGCCTTTCCGGAGCCCAGCACACAGGGCTGTGCTGAGAGAGCACGGCAGGAGTGGGGCAGGGAACCCCAGCGTTGCAAACCACAAGGCAATGAAAGAGCCTCTTTTCTGAAGTTACATTTTGTGCTTGCCTCCTACAAGCTGGCTTGCTCACATCTTTCCGTAAGACCCTAGAGTAGGTCTTTTTTTAACACTTCAGTGAACAAGTGTCACAGGATGTCTGAAGTTTCCTGGAATTGAGTCATCCTGTACAATTTCAAATATTTGAAGTGCTAAATGAAAGAAAAGCTCCAAACTCTTGTTATATTTCTGCCAAGCTGCTTTGGGAATAATGGGTGAGGAGAGCCAATCTGGCAGTGTGAGGTGTGGGGGAGGCTGAGCCAAAGGCTGGGAGGGCCCCTAGGTAAGAAGGAACTGGCTAGCATCCCCGAGACTCCAACTAATTAACTCAGCTGAGAGCCCCAGGCTTGCCTCATGCACCCTGGAGGGTCCACATCTTATACAGACTCTGGCATAGGGCAGCACTGATTTACATTACTTATTTTCTTCTAGAGATGTTTTAAATATTCCTCAAATTAACAATTTGGTCTTATGAAAGATAAATTCACATCTGTAAAATATTATAAAAGAGAAATTGAAAAACCTACAACCCTAATGTGGCAACAACTGAAAAATATGTATTTTATAAAGAACGGGTCCATGTATCTAATATATGTGACATTCTTGATTTTCTAACTCGTAAGGCAGGGTTCTGATATTGAAGAAGGTGGGGCAATAGGATAAAGTCGGGCTATGAGTAATTGAGTCCTAAAAAATAAGATTTGATTTAGGTCATATCTGAATGGTCTAGTGGTTTTCCCCACTTTCTTCAATTTAAGTCTGAATTTGGCAATAAGGAGTTCATGATCTGAGCCACAGTCAACTCCTGGTCTTGTTTTTGTTGACTGTATAGAGCTTCTCCATCTTTGGCTGCATTACGACCCACTTGACTTCACATTCCAGGTTGTCTGGCGTAGGTGAGTGATCACACCATTGTGATTATCTGGGTCATGAAGATCTTTTTTTTGCACAGTTCTGTGTATTCTTGCCACCTCTTCTTAATGTCTTCTGCTTCTGTTAGGTACCTACCATTTGTGTCCTTTATTGAGCCCATCTTTGTATGAAATGTTCCCTTGGTATGTCTAATTTTCTTGAAGAGATCTCTAGGCTTTTCCATTCTGTTCTTTCCCTCTGTTTCTCTGCATTGAATACTGAAGAAGCCTTTCTTATCTCTCTTTGCTATTGTTTGGAATTCTGCATTCAGATGTTTATATCTTTCCTTTTCTCCTTTTGTTTTTCTTCACTTCTTTTCACAGTTATTTGTAAGACCTCCTCAGGCCATCATGTTGCTTTTTTGCATTTCTCTTTTTGGGGATGGTCTTGATTCCTTTCTCCTGTACAATGTCATTAACCTCCACCCATAGTTCATCAGGTGCTCTGTCTATCAGATCTAGTCCCTGAAATCTATTTCTCACTTCCACTGTATAATCATAAAGGATTTGATTTAGGTCATATTTGAATAGTCTAGTGGTTTTCTCCACTTTCTTCAATTTCAGTCTGAATTTGGCAATAAGGAGTTCGTGATCTGAGCCACAGTCAGCTCCTGATCTTATTTTTCTGACTGTATAGAGCTTCTCCATCTTTGACTGCAAAGAAGAAATCAATCTTATTTTGGCATCGACCATCTGGTGATGTCCATGTAGTATTTAAATATTTATTTTCCTTATTGAAATGTGTCCATAAAAAAGGTTATATTGAAATCCTTACCCTCATAACATAACTCTATCTGAAAAAATGGTAGTTGCAGTTTTATTAGTCAGGATGAGGTCATATTAGAGCAGGGTGGGCGTCTGACACAATGTAGCTTGTGTCCTTGTGAGAAGTTGGCCATATGAAAACAAAAACACATGGAGAGAATGCCCTGTGAAGACAAAGGTTGGAGTGATGCATCTGTATGCTATAGGACACTAGCGGTTGCTAGCAAACCATCTGAAGCTAAGGAAAGCAAGGAGTGATTCTACTATAGTTTTCACAGAGATTGTGCCTTGCTGACACCTTGTTTTCAGCTTTTTAGCTTCTAGAAGTGTGAAAAAATAGATTTCTGGTGATTTAGTGTACATAATTTCTGATACCTTTATTATGACAATCTTAAGAAACTAATACAATTCATGAGACTCATTCTAGAATATAATGTTTTCATATTTGATCAATATAGTGTTACTCACAGGGAACAACTAACCCTATAAAATCACATAATAAGTGGAAAAACAGAAATTAAAGTCATGTTTTATTATTGTAAGCTCAGTCCTCTTTGAATGAATAATATAAAATATTGCAAAATGATATAGGGTTCTTGTCCAAGAATAGGGTCAGAAAGAGTTGGACATGACTTAGTGACTAAACAATAACAGCACATACCTTTACCAAAATTTATATAGTTAATTTCCTTTGAATTCAGATCTATTGTCTTAGAATTATTTTTTAAAATAACTAGTTTGGCACTCTTGGATTTCCCATGTCTTGGTCCTTGGTTTCAGGTCCACAGAACATAAAAATAAAAAAAAACAAGCAAAAAAAACACAAACAAAATCAATTCATAGTTAAACAAGCTAATGCTTATCTTTCCTTCTCATTTACTGTCAAATACAAAAAAAAATTAGGAAAAATACTGAAATAAGGCTTAATATCATCTTTTTAGCTTCTGTTGGTGCTTAAAACAATGACTGGCACAGATGAAATTTTTAATGAACATCTGTTGAATAAATCAATGTTCTATACTGACCCCTGCACCTATACTTACACTGGCTTAGGAAAAACAAAATGAATTCTCTCCAAAAGCCTTGAAAATAGAGTAAATACAATTCAAAAGAAAAGGAGCAAGCACTAGGATGAATATACGGCAAGTCTATGTATTTTGGGGGGCGGGTAATAGCACATTTTTTAAATGGAATGTAAAATCTCTTCTGCTATATATCAGTGGGTTCTAGTTATATGGATGAAATAAAATAAAATGAGTACTACAAGAGAAAATAGACACACTTTATGTTTTGCACTTTGTGTCTATAGCTGTTGTCATAGCTCTTTATAAAGCAAGTCAGTTTTATCCACATTTACCTGCATGTCATTTAACATACAAAGCCATAGCCACATGTCAGGAAGTATGCCTATTTTCCAAAGCTGCTCTTATATAAAACAAGCAAAAAAGGTCAGAACCTTCTCTGGGTCATGGAGTTATAACCCAGTGTAACCACTGTGTCTGGTCATCACCAGTTAGGAAAACTTTTATATTAAGATTTCTAGTACATATTCAATATCTAGAATTAAGGCATTCTTTAGTGCTCAGTTGAAAGTAGTTATTTCAAGTAGATCTTCGATTAAGCATATTTATAAGAGTGGTAAATCAAAAGGACATTTGAAGAAAAGTTTCCGTTGCCCTTTTCTCTTCTTCAGTAAGTTTGTTTTACTTCATGACCCTGGTATTACAAAAAATAACTGAGTGGAACATTGACTGTAAGACATTGTCAGGACGTTTCCTATGTGCAGTGGCTAGACAGGAAATTTTCATTTCATACACCATTTGAGCCTAGCTGCAGTGATTTCACAAAAGTCAGCAGGGTTTGAAAAGTTAATGATAAGGAAAAGCATTTGTTTTTGTTATTTTGAGAAAGTACTTGAGTGTTTAAAACTAGAACCTATGGAGGGTGGTTAGCCATGGGAAAGTGCAAAACTTATTTCACTTTATTTGTCACTGCTTACATTTATATCACATTTAGAAGAAAAACATACCATGGAAATAACAATATCACAATGAAAATTGCATCAAGAATCATGGTAATAATCAAAATATGAAATATGAGTGAATAAGCACACAATATGTAATAATACATATACTACTGATAAAAGCAAACCAAATGTTTTCCATTTATAGTCACTACAATGGCCATTTCTTTTCTTCAGTTAAATACATGAAATTTGCTGTAAGTTTATTTATTTATCTATTCATTCATCCCAAAGATATTTGTTAATATATATTTAACAGTAGGAAATATGTGAACAATAAAAAGACAACTATACTGTGATTTGTAAAGTTACATCAGATAATGGGTAACATCATTGGAGATTGTTTCTATATCATTCTGAAGAAAAAAAAACTGAAGTTAATTAGAAGGTCATAAAACTATGAGATAAGTTTTTATATGTTAACCTTGACTTTCATAGTAAAACTGATGATTATGCATTGCTAATTTTATCTCCTGAATGGATCTCCTAACAATAAACTGTGTATGCTTCTGCCTTGATCAGACCAAAACCACTCATCTTCTTGACTCTTGCTACAGCCTTCTGATGTGAAGAGCTGACTCACTGGAAAAGACCCTGATGCTGGGAAAGACAAAGGGCTGGAGGAAAAGGGGGTTACAGAAAGTGAGACTGGTTGGATGGCATCACTGATTTGATGGATATGAGTTTGAGCAAACTACAAGAGATAGTGAAGGAAAGAGAAGCCTGGCATGTTGGAGTCCATGGGATCACAAATAGTTGGACACAACTTAGTGACTGAACAATAATATCAGCTTTCTGACTCATGTTCCTGTCTCCACTTAACTCTTTTCTCCTGACCTTTCCAGCACTCCAAGATTTCAGATGCATTGTGTATGTTAGTTGTGGAGTTGTGTCAGACTCTCTGACACCATGCACTGTAGCCCTCCAGGCTCCTCTGTCCATGAGACTCTCTAGGCAAGACTACTGGATTGGTTTGCCATTTCTTCCTCCAGGCGATCTTGGAGTGGGTAGCTGTTTCCCTTCTCCAGGGGAATCTTTCTGACCCAGGGCTTGAACCCATGTATCCTGCATTGCAGGCAGATTTGTTACCATCTGAGCCACCAGGGAAGCCCCATAACAGTAACCTAAAGAATTCTTGCATAGGTCCATGCTAAGTCACTCTGTTGTGTCCAACTCTTTGCAGACTCCATGTACTGTACCTCTCCAGGCTCCTCTGTCCATGGGATTCTCCAGGCAAGAATACTGGAGTGGATTGCCTTGCCCTCCTCCAGGGTTCAAATGCATTACACCTTAAAGAAAAATAAAATGCCCTTTCCAGCCGAGGACTTGTATTAGTTCTATGTTTCCTAGAGAATGACTTTGCACTTCCTTACTTATTCTAGGTTTTCATAGCCAAGCCATGGGGCTTTATCTTCTGACATTCTTACACTGTATACCCTAAATTACACTCACCAAATCCTTTAGATTCTCTACACAAACCCATAAAAGTCCTCAACATGCTATATCTCTTTACTTCATTCCTATACACATGTTTTTTCTCCTCTTTAAAACTCTACCCCATTTTTTTCTGGAAAACCCCAATACATTATGTAAGACCCAGTTTAAATCTAAGGTCCTCTGAAAAATAGTCTCAAACTACCCAGTAGGGAGGCATTCCTCATTCTGCTTTAAGTTTTTTCATCTATTTCTAAAATATCCTTGATCACCCCATGCTATATTTCACTTTATGTCATTTTTTTTTCTTTTATTGATACTGTCCTATTTTTAGTTTGTATCTACATAGAGCAAGAAAGATGGAACTCAGAGTGTTCACTCTGGCAGAAAATATATTAAATTGAAGAAATACAGAGCCAGAACCCCCAAAAGGAATCTCTTTATCTCACTAAATAACTAACTTTGTTCTATATGTAATGAAATATCAAAATCCATTGTATTAATAAGATATATTGTTGAGTATACATTTCATAGTTAATCTTTGTTCTCCAATGTCAATTCAATTATATAATAATTACACATATTTTATATGATAGAGTTAATGTTTCTGAATATGTAACTCTATTTCTAATGGATGCATTTTAAACTGGTTTTCCGACTA
>SJYC01035002.1:0-10169 GCA_006408675.1 Madoqua kirkii
TTGAAAAGCAGAGACTACTTTGCCAACAAAGGTCCGTCTAGTCAAGGTTATGGGTTTTCCTGTGGTCATGTATGGATGTGAGAGTTGGACTGTGAAGAAAGCTGAGCGCTGAAGAATTGATGCTTTTGAACTGTGGTGTTGGAGAAGACTTTTGAGAGTCCCTTGGACTGCAAGGAGATCCAACCAGTCCATTCTGGAGGAAATCAACCCTGGGATTTCTTTGGAGAGAATGATGCTGAAGCTGAAACTCCAGTACTTTGGCCACCTCATGAGAAGAGTTGACTCATTGGAAAAGACTCTGATGCTGGGAGGGGTTGGGGGCAGGAGGAGAAGGGGACAAAAGAGGATGAGATGGCTGGATGACATCACTGACTCGATGGAAATAAGTCTGATTGAACTCCGGCTGTTGGTGATGGACAGGGAGGCCTGGCGTGCTGTTTCATGGGGTTGCAAAGAGTCAGACATGACTGAGAGACTGAACTGAACTGAACTCGTTCATAACCATGTGTGCATACTTCCCACTTGAAACTCTTCATAAGTATTTTTTATCAAGTGAGAATATTACTTTTTTAAAAACAGATAGTTTTTCCCAGATCATTGTTAGGTAGGAAAGGAGTTTTTAAATTTTGCTTTTGGTTCATGAAACTTTATGGAGATTCTCTTAGCACATGTGGAACCACAATTTTCTAAACTGCTCGCTGGCAGAAAAACAGGTGCTGTGATGGACAAGACTGTGCCTTCAAGATAGTTTATCTGTGGTTATTTGTCTTGCTCTCTCTGGAACCCAGCTCTCAGCACACAATTGAGGCAGTAATGGAGGCTTGGATACCTCTGATTGGCTTCAGGATTCCAGAGCTTTCTGAGGCGAGTTCCTCCGTATTCTGTTGTAACCACAGATGTACAGTAACCTTGGAAATCA
Source organism: Madoqua kirkii (assembly GCA_006408675.1). NCBI lineage: Eukaryota > Metazoa > Chordata > Mammalia > Artiodactyla > Bovidae > Madoqua > Madoqua kirkii. The sequence goes on from SJYC01035002.1 coordinate 920, forward strand.
TGAAGCCCTGTAACTAGGCTTGAAGACCAGGGAGCAGAGAAATCCCTGTTGAAGAATTAGTGGGAAAATTCAGTGATTAAGAAAGTTCAAGAAAATGACTGGCATGAGAGAATCTTGTAAGAATTGTTGCCTGGATACTAGCAATAACCGATAAAGCCAGTGTTTTCCACACTGTGGACAGTGTACTACCTTTATCATTTTGGATTATATTCAAGTACAACTCTGCTGTTATTTATTTATTTGTCTTACGATACATTAATTTTTATTTATATTTAAATTAAATGTATTAAGCTATTGTCCACAAAGTAGCCAAAGTGTTATTTTTTTTTAATGTCAGTCAGATCACAAAATCTTCCAATAGCTTTGATTGCTTTACAGCATTTGCTGTCTACAAGGATCTATGCATCTTGTGCCTTCCAGTGCCCTCTCGTCTCATCTTCATGCTCCATGCCAACATTTAGCTTCACCCACAGTGGCCTCCTTGCGTCTTCCCCAAGACGTCACGCTCATTTCCAACACACAGTCTTCCTACTTCAAGGTGGCTCTGCCTGGAATGCTCCTGTAGATATCTCCTTGTTTCACAACGTTGATACATTCTGGTCACAAACAGTTCTTTCTCAGAAATGGTGATCTCCAAATGGCACTTGCTTGTCATTATATAACCTTTACCCTGCTTTATTTTCCTTCTTAGCATTTATTATCACCAAAAATATTATACAAAAATACAATTGTTCATTTATTTATCACCCATCTCCCCTGACTAGAATGTAAGCACCAAGAAATCAGGGGTCTTTACTGTTTAGTCCGCTATTGAATTCCCAGAACCTACAATGGGGCCTAAAACAGTACAAGGGCTTAATAGGCAATTGTTGAATGGACTGTAGCCTATCAGGCTCCTCCGTCCATGGGATTTTCCAGGCAAGAGTGCTGGAGTATATTGCCATTTCCTTGCAGAACCTACAAATAAATGGATGAATGGATTAGTCAATAGAGGTTATAGAGAAATCTGACCAGTCTTTTTTTTAGTGAATATACATACTTGTCACTATCATACAACTAAATATGGATTTAAAACATGGATCATTTAGAGAAAATATATTTTTTAAAATCTCTAAAAATATAGTTGAATTTTCTTCTAATTTCTCATTGAGAAAGAACTTTCTAATCTAAAAACCAGTAGAAGAATAATAAATGAAAAGGTCACTATATGTGAATTCAAAACAATTTCTTTAGGACGCTTATTGCATTAAGCATTATTTATTTGTTTTTACATTTCTCATGGAAATGCAAATTAAAACCATAATAAAATACAACTACACATCTATTACAATGACCAAAAAGCAATACTCCAAAACAAAACAAAATCCCCAAAACAGGGAATTTCCTGGCAATCCAGTGGCTAGGACATGACTGCCAAGGGCCTGGGTTCAATCTCTGCTTCAGGGAACTAAGATTCTGTAAGCCATGTGGCACAGCAAAAAAACAAAAATGACCAAAAAAACTGGCAATACTGAGGATAAAAGAAGATCTGGAGCAAAGGAAACTTTCCTGCAGTCTTGATAGGAATACAAAATAGTACAGCTTTTCTGGAAAACAGTTTGGTGGTTTTCTTATAAAGTTAAACATTCACTCACCCTATAGCCTGGTGATCCCACTTTGAAGTATTTACCCGAGAGAAATGAAAATTTGTGTTCAAATACTTATATGTGAATGTTTATAGTGGCTCTACTTGTTATTGACAAAATCTGGAAATAATGCAAATGTCCTTCAACTAGTATTTGGAGAAACAAAACATGGAATTCCATACATGTTGCTCAGCAATAAAAAAGGAACAAACTACTGACATACACAATAACCTGGATGCATGTCTCAAATACCTTATATTAACTGAAAGAAGCCAGACTAAAAGGCTGTTCAGTTTAGTTCAGTTACTCAGTCGTGTCCAACTCTTTGAGACCCCATGGACTGCAACACACTAGGCTTCCCTGTCCATCACCACCTCCTAAAGCCTGCTCAAACTCATGGCCATCGAGTCGGAGATACCATCCAACCATCTCATCCTCTGTCGTCCCCTTCTCCTTCTGCCTTCAATCTTCCCCAGAATCAGGGTCTTTTCCAATAAGTCAGTTCTTTGCATCAGGTGGTCAAAGTATTGGAGCTTCAGTTTCAGCATCAGTCCTTCCAGTGAATATTCAGGACTGATTTCCTTTAGGATTGACTGGTTTCATCTCCTTGCAATTCAAAGGACTCTCAAGAGTCTTCTCCAGCACCACAGTTCAAAAGCATCAATTCTTCAGTGCTCAACTTTCTTTATGGTCCAACTCTCACATCCATACATGACTACTGGAAAAAGCATAGCTTTGACTAGACGAACCTTTGTTGGCAAAGTAATGTCTCTGCTTTTCAATATGCTATCTAGGTTGGTCATAACTTTTCTTCCAAGGAGTAAGCGTCTTTTAATTTCATGGCTGCAGTCTCCATCTGCAGTGATTTTGGAGCCCAAGAAAATAAAGTCTGTCACTGCTTCCATTGTTTCCCCATCTGTTTGTCATGAAATAATAGGACCAGATGCCATGGTATTAGTGTTTTGAATGTTAAGTTTTAAGCCAGCCTTTTCACTCTCCTCTCTCACTTTCATCAAGAGGCTCTTCAGTTCCTCTTCACTTTCTGCCATAAGGGTGGTGTCATCTGCATATCTGAGGTTATTGCTATTTCTCCTGGCAATCTTGATTCCACCTTGTGCTTCATCCAGCCAGGCATTTTGCATGATGTACTCTGCATAGAAGTTAAATAAGCAGGGTGACAGTATACAGCCTTGACATATTCCTTTCCCAATTTGGAACCAGTCTGTTGTTTCATGTCTGGTTCTAATTTGTATATTCTGTATGATTTCTTTATACAACATCCTGGAAAAAGGCAAAACTATAGAGACAGAAAACAGATGAATGGTTGCCATGGGTTAGAGGCTGGAGAAATGTGGAGGCGGGTTCACTACAAAAGGACACGGGGATTGCAGGGAAGAAATGGAGACAATGAACTTGTGGACACAGCAGGGGAAGGAGAGGGTGGGAAGAACTGAAAAGGAGCATTGACATATATTCACTATCATGTGTAAAACAGCTAGCTAGTGAGAAGATGCTATGCAACACATGGAGCCCAGGCTGGCCGTCTATGAGGACCCAGAGTGATGGGAAGGAGGGGGAGGGAAGCTCAAGAGGAAAAGGATATACAGATAATTATGACTGATTCACATTTTTGTACCACAGAGACCAACACAACATTGTAAAGCAATTTTCCTCCAATTAAAAATTTTTTAAAAATTTAAAAAAGGATGTGGGGACATTTTTTGGAGGTGATAGAAATATTCTATAAACTGAGTGTGCTTCTGGCTACCCAACTTTATGTGTTTGTAAAAATTCATAAAAGTTTATACTAACAAGGGGGAACTTTACAATATGTAAAATATACCATAATAAATCTGATTTTTAAAAAAAGAAACATAGAACTTAAGCAAACTGGCAAATGCTTTTTAAAAAGTGTGATAAGACCTTCCCTGGTGGCTCAGTGGTAAAGAATCGCCTGCTAATGCAGGAAACCCAGGTTTGATCCCTGGTCTGGGAGGACCCCACATACCAAGGAGTCTGGCCCGTTCGCCAGACTACTGAGCCTGGGCCCTAGAGAATGGAATCACAGCTACCGAACCCATATGCTGCAAGTACTGAAGCCCGTGCTTTACAACAAGAGAAGCCACTGCAATGAGAAGCCCATGCACCTCAGCTACAGAAAGCCCACAAAGCAAGACCCAGCACAAGAAAAATAAATAAATAAATAAACAAATAAATAAATAAATAAATAAATTTTTAAGTGTGAAAAAGTAAGTATATTGTTAATAAAATTGATGAGAAACACCAGTCACTAAATAACAAAAGAAAATAATGTCCATTCTAACTAGCAATTCACTAATTGAAATTAAAGCACATTGAAATACCATGTCCCACATTTATTCTCTTACTCCATTGCTTTTTTTTAAAGTTTAATACAGACTGTGGGCAACAGTATGAAGGGATACATATGCTCACACAATTCTGGTGATAGTGTAAATTGATTCAAATCTTGGGAAGTAGTCTGGCAGATCAATATCAAGAGATTAAGAAGTGTTCACAATTTTCATTACAGTAATTTTACTTCTGAGAATCTGCCCTAAGGAAATAAACCAAGGTGTGAGAATATTTTTATGTATAAAGATGATTGGGACAAATTATTTACAGCAGCAAAAAGTTTGGAATAATTTAAGTGTCTACATTAAGATAATGGTCAAAAAATTGTATAGAAATTATATATTTATTTACTCACATGAAGAAATAGAATAAGGTAGCCATTGAAAATGGTGTTTACGAAGAATTAATAACAGAAAAAGTACTTTTGAAATAATGTAAAGAATGTGGAATAGGGCTTCCCTAGTGGCACGGTGAATGGGAATCTGCCTGCTAGTACAGGAAGATCCCCCATGCTGTGGAGCAAATAAGCCCGTGCACTCCAGCTACTGAGCCTGTTCTCTAGAGCCCGGGAGCTGCAGCTACTACCCGAGAGCCTGTGGTCCACAAGAGAAGCCACTGCAAAGAGAAGCCTGTGTACCTCAAGAAAGAGTAGCCCCTTCTTGCTGCAACTGGAGAAAAGTTCATGCAGCAAAAAAGACGCAGCCCAGCCACAAAATAAATAAATAAATAAAACTATTGTTTTAAGGCATAAAGAATTTTTCAAAAAAGAATGTAGCATAGCATAAAAAGTATAATCTTAATTGTGTAAAAGTATAACATATTAAAAAGCAGAGACACTACTTTGCTAACAAAGGTCCGTCTAGTCAAGGCTATGGTTTTTCCAGTGGTCATGTATGGATGTGAGAATTGGACTGTGAAGAAGGATGAGCACTAAAGAATTGATGCTTTTGAACTGTGGTGTTGGAGAAGACTCTTGAGAGTCCCTGGGACTGCAAGGAGAGCCAACCAGTCCATTCTGAAGATCAGGCCTGGGATTTCTTTGGAGGGAATGATGCTGAAGCTGAAACTCCAATACTTTGGCCACCTCATGAGAAGAGTTGGCTCATTGAAAAAGACTCTGATGCTGGGAGGGATTGGGGGCAGGAGGATAAGGGGACGACAGAGGATGAGATGGCTGGATGGCATCACTGATGGACATGAGTTTGAGTGAACTCCGGGAATTGTTGATGGTGTGCTGCGATTCATGAGGTTGCAAAGAGCTGGACACGACTGAGCGACTGAAGTGAACTGATCCATACATAATAAAGCTCAAAAGTTAACTTGCTAACATGTTGATCTTAGTTATCTGGAGTAGCTGGTTTTATTTTCCTTCTTACTGGCTTCTGATTTTTGTTTAAAATACAAAAAAATGTTTCTGTGAAGAAACATTCTAAGGTTAAGTGGGCTCAGCAGATATCCCAAACTTGGATTCCAGATGACTGGTGTCACTATTTCACAGAAGCTTGAAAAATCTACTATATTTGTAGGTTTTGCTTCTAAAAACCATAAACCATAACATTCTGAAATAAAATGCAATAATATTTGGGCTATATTAGCAGTTTTCTTAGAAATTAAATTATGGCCCATTTACACTTCGCAGTTGGAGTTCAAATTTTTATTTTATTTTTGGTTGCACCTTGATGCTTGTGGGATCTTTGTTCCCTGACTAGGGATTGAACTCAGGCCCTGGGCAGTGAGAGCTTGGTGTCCTAACCATTGAACTGCTTGGGAATTCCCAGAGTTCAAAATTTTGAATGTGAGATTCAAAACTCTCTAAGATTTCACTGTCCAATATGGTAGTCGCTTGAACTGTGGCCAGAATTAACTGAAAAGTTCTGAAAGTGTAAAATACCACATTTTGAAGACTTCAGATGGAAAGAAGAATATGAAATATATTGTTAATAATTTTTAATATTGATACCCATTGAAATGCCACATTGTATATATAGGTTAAATAAAACGTACTATTAAAATTAATTTCACCTGTTTCTTTTTACTTTTTCAATGTGGTTACCAGAAAATGTTAACTATATAATTTGAATTACATTTCTATTGGGAAGAGCAGTTTTAAAATCTGTTCTCAGTCTAGCCTTTGAACCTCATCTCCTCACCTGTGTTTGCACAGGAATAAACAATGTAGACCCCTCTTTCTTTCCCATAAGGTAAACTGCTATTTTATTGGGCACTTTTTGCTGCTGTTTACTCAGGCTTCAGTGACTTTCTTCATTTTAATTCACATCTAAATCCTGTTCACCCTTAGGCACAACTTAAATGTTGCCATATTAATGAGGCTTTCTGCATTTAAGCTGGGATCCTATTCAGCTGTAAACAATGGAAACCAGCTAGATGCCTCTATCAGCTAGGTGGCTTTCTTTCTTCTGTATCCAGAGGTTGGCCATCCAGGACTGATTGGTGCAGCAGCGCCATGATACCACCAGCCTATAGGAGCTTTCTGCTTTTCATTCCACCATAAACTTGGCATAGGGCTTTTCTATTCATCATCACTTTATAGTCACAAGATGGCTGCTCCACCTCCAGCCATAAATCTGCCTGCCAGGTAGGAAGAAATGTAACAAGGAAAAGTAACAAGGAGGAGGGAGGCATCTACAATTGGAAAGCAGACTTTTCAAAAAAGCTTCAGTAGACTTTGACTTGTTTCTCATTGGCCTTGTGTTGTGTCAAACAAAAACCCAGTCTGCAAGAGAGTAAGGAATTTTAGTTCTTTTGATTTTTGCTGTCATTACCCCTCTTGCTGTTGGCTTTAGTTTTGATTTTTTTTTTCTTTCTTTCTTTTTTTTTGCTGTACAGATTGCTACAAGCACGTATCAGTAGAGAAAAGGCAATTCTAGTAGTGCCTGCCCACATCTTTGATTTTAGTGGTCAAAATTTATTTCCCTGGATGGTGCTGGATACACATTGAAATTTTGTCTATTTTTGCTTCCCCCTTCCTGAGGGATTTTGTTTCTCCCATAAAACTTTTCCTTCAGGCAAAGAATGCAATCGTTTATCACATTTTTGATTTTCTTAATTACCTTCGCATTCCAGTCTTGCCTCTGGGGCCTTTTTATTCATTGTGCATGATGCCTAGAGCCTCAGAGTTTCTCAGGGGCCTGAATATTTTAAACGTGAAAAAAATGTATTGACTTCTAAATTCACAAAGAAATGGTGATAACAAAACTCATTAAATATTTAGTTAAGTGCCTCTGAAATATATAGTTATACTCATACATTAATTGTTAAATTTAGTATTCACAAAAATGTTATTATGTTTGAAATATATTTGCAGGTTATGGGCTCACTTTTCTGAGTATGCATACTGATTACACACAAATAATAGCCAACCAGAAATTAAACAATTTACTCCAAGCTTTAGAGGACATTACAGTAGTCTCCTCACATCCTTTCCAGCCAGATGATCACTGCAAGCCTTTTGCAGGACCTGTAATTCTGAGTGAGTGATTGAGTTGGGAATGGAGAGCTCTAAGCCATTCAGGCCAATGAAATATGAGTAGAACAGTACTGGCCTTCTCTCCACGCTTCTTCCAGGTGTGAATAAGTAGGAGTTTTGCACCTGTTGCTGCGGGCAGCCATCTATCTGGCCACCGTAAAGAGACCTAGGCCTAGGACAAAGCTCATTCTTGTGGTAGATGGAACAAAGAAAGAAGAAATGAGCTAGGCCCTTGAAAACATAATGACTCCACTAAATCAATAGCTCTGAAGTCTCTAGCTTTCTGGACTTCCAGGGGGTGTTTGCTGGGAAATCTCAGTGTTGTCTGTGATGCCAGTGTCCTTAAAAATAAATGACATATTTAAGGTTTAGGAACCATGCAGATCTCAGAATATCACCATCTAGTTTCTGATCTGAAGGACACGGAAGCTCATGGATTCAAGTCATTTTCTCATAGGTTGCTGTATTCGTTTGCTAGGGCTGCTGTAATAAACCACCCCAGACTGGGTGGCATACACAGCAGAAGCTTATCACAGTTCTAGAGGCTGGAAGTTCAATGAAGGTGTGGGCAAGTTTGGTCTGTTTTGAAGCCAGCCTCTCTCCCTGTCTTGCAGACAGCCAGCTTGTCACGTGTCCTCGTATGGCCTTTCTTCTGCTCACACCCCACTAGGGTCTCTCTGTGTGTCCAGAGAGGGGCCCACCAAAGAGCTTCACTTAACGTCCTCTTCAATGTTCCTATATCCAAATACAGTCACATTCTGAGGCACTAGGGGTGAATAGGTGTGTGAGGGCAAATGATTCAGTCTCTAATGGTTACATGTACTCTCTTTCCTGAGTGGCAGAGGTCAGACTAGGACCCCTGCTCCCTAACTCCCAGGTGTGCTTTCTCACCACAGTGAAAGGAATATCCAGTTTCTGTGTATGAAGGAATCAAAGTAGCATTTAGAAAGGCATGGAGGTGCAGTTCAGCAGCAAAAAAACCTGGAAGGAATGTGGAGGCTCCAAAAATCCAGTCTGGTCTGCCAGTTCTAGAACCCAGTTATACAGAGGGGGGCGTTTTGTTTTTATGATCCAAAAAAATGGAACATTTTCTTACCATCCAATAACAGAGGACTGTTTGGCATATTCATCGACTTGGAATACTATGCAGCCTTAAAAATTATGAAGTAGGTATACATGAATGAGCCCTATGGCCTAGGAAAAAAAACAATGGTCTCAAAGGCCCTTGCTGAATCATCTAACTTCAGGGAAAACAAAATCAGACTTTAAGTCCTGCCCTGATGCTCTGGGCCAGTTGCATCTACCTGTTATTTATCACTCCCTGCCCAAAACCTCCCACCCTCTGTCCAACTACAAATGCCATCTCAGCTAAAGATTACCCAAAATATCCTGCCTGACTAACGTTTCCCTTATCGTTTGCACAAACCTCCCTTTAAATATGAAGCCTCCGTGATCCCTCTCATGCTTAACCTGGTCGTTAGGCCGACTGTTGCCCCTCCTGGCCTGAATAAAAGTAACCTACCACCGCTGAAGTTGTCTCTCCTTTTTCTCTGCCTCGGCTCAAATTATACCTTACAATACATATTTCTAAACATAAAAATAGAAGCATGATTCGATTTCATCAGTTCAGTTCAGTTCAGTCACTCAGTCGTGTCCAACTCTTTGCGACCCCATGTCCATCACCCCAGGCCTCCCTGTCCATCACCATCTCTTGGAGTTCACTCAGACTCAGGTCCATCGAGTCCATGATGCCATCCAGCCATCT
>SJYC01035005.1:0-21965 GCA_006408675.1 Madoqua kirkii
GAGCCCCCCAAATTAAAGTCTGACACTGTTTCCACTCTTTCCCCATCTATTTCCCATGAAATGATGGGACCGGATGCCATGATCTTCATTTTCTGAATGTTGATCTTTAAGCCAACTTTTCCACTCTCTTCTTTTACTTTCATCAAGAGGCTTTTTAGTTCCTCTTCACTTTCTGCCATAATGTTGGTGTCATCTGCATATCTGAGGTTATTGATATTTCTCCCAGCAATCTTGATTCCAGCTTGTGTTTCTTCCAGTCCAGCGTTTGTCATGATGCATAGAAGTTAAATAAGCAGGGTGACAATATACAGCCTTGATGTACTCCTTTTCCTATTTGGAACCAGTCTGTTGTTCCATGTCCAGTTCTAACTGTTGCTTCCTGACCTGCATTCAGGTTTCTCAAGAGGCAGGTCAAGTGCAAAGGGACAGGTCCAAAGGTTACTCCTAAATAATAACTTGTATTGATGAATACAAGTTAATACAAGTGTTTAAGTTCCACACTTTTAATGAAAATTATTTTTGAGTAGGCAGCAAGGTTAACAAAGAAAGAAATATTGAGTGAGAGAGAGATGCAGGAAGTCAATATCTCCATGTACAGAATTTCCAAAAACATGAAAATCCCAATGGGACTTTCTGGAAAAGGCAAATTCCAGGTTGCCTATGCTGGGTACATGTGTGCTAAGTTGCTTCAGTCATGTCCCACTCTTTGCGACCCTATGAACTGTAGCCTGGGTTCCTCTGTCTATGGGATTGGTCAGGCAAGAATACTGGAGTGGGTTGCCATGCCCTTCTCCAGGGGATCTTCCCAACCCAGGAACTGAACTTGAGTCTCTTACATCTCCAGCATTGGCAGGTGGATTCTTCACCCCTAGCATCAGCTGGGAAGCTCCTCAATTCGTGGTAAGATTTGTTTTAAGTACAATGAGTGGGTGGGGCATTGAGTTTCTTGGAACTGGAGATTACAATCTGGTGACCCTTAACTGAAATCTGTCTGCAAAACCATTTTTGATGATCTACACTGATTTAAAAAATATTTTTGAAATCCAGCTGTCACAAAAGAAGTTGTCACATTCTTTTTTTTAAAATAAAATTGCAAGTTCTGGATTCTCTCACAAACTCTGAGGTTCTGGCAACACTGGGCCAGTGTTCTTGCCTACCAACAGCTGACAGTAGCTGTGTGGCGTCTCCCACTTTTCTGTTAGCTGCCAGGCCCTGCAGGCTTTTGAGGTTTCACCCTTACCAAGGGTATTTATGTTGATAGAGGTGTCTTAGGGATGAAGAACTGTAGGACCTTTGGAAAATCTTTTTTGAGGCAAAATACATCTGTTTGAAAGCAAACACATGGGAGTATTGTGGGATCTCTTGGGGGACCCTAATGGACAGGTCTTTGCTCTACCTGGAAGATGGCACCAGTCTCTTCTCAGGTCACTATCAGGGTATAAAGATTTGAATAACAACTTTCAGATTTAATTTCTCAGGACAGTTTCCTTTATCATCGAGTCCCCAGTTTAGCAAAATGCATGGCATAAATTGTGCCTAATAAATATTTATTGAATGAATAAAAGTTCAGATGACTGTAATGATCTTCACTCTTTAAACTGATCGTGAGAAGGTATTTGCTTTTTTTTTTCTTAAAAAAAAAAAAGTAGTTCAGGTCTCTGGGTGTCATCTCTCCCCCACCATACAGGAAAATCTCCATTTCTTCTATGGACCCTTATGATCCTCAGGAAGTTCACCTCTTACTTACCAGCAAACCAGACACCAGCAAACTGGACCACCTCTAGAGTCCCTTCCAGCTCTTAAAATGAGCCTGACAAGAAATGAGCCAAGTATACCAACTGATGACCAGCTGTGTTACAGGGAGGAACACAGGGCATTTGTCACTCGCTTATCTGGGCAATACAGCATTGAAATCAGGACACACCCGGCTTCCACAAACTCAATGAATAATTCTTGTGTCAACCAGCTGCTTTCATTTTGTTAAAAGGAAACTGGTTTTCAGTGTTCCAATGTACTTGGCCGGATTTTCCACAGGATAATGATGAGCAAATGCTGGTTGTTTATAAACCTTGCTTATAAATCAGGAAGTCCAAACTCAGAAAGCCTACAGAGCCAGGCCGGTAGTGGACGTGAATGAACGTTGCTAGTACGATCAAAAGGGACGGCCACTCTCCCTCACTACAAGTTGCCATTCTTAAGCTGCTAAATCGTATTCAACTCTTTTGCACCCCAGTGGACTGTAATCCACCAGGCTCCTTTGTCCATGGGATTCTCCAGGCAAGAATACTGGAGTGGGTTACCATTTCCTTCGCCAGGGGATCTTCCTGACCCAGAAATTGAAGCCACATCTCCTGCACTGACAGATTCTTTCCCTCTGAGCCACCGGGAAAAGTACCTGAAGCTAACGTAGGAATTTAGGCCCAGTGTTGCTAAGTATTCTGATTTTTTTAAGTGAAGCCATGTATCTCCAGTATTCTTGCCTGGAGAATCCCACGGACAGAGGAGCTTGCTAGGCTACAGTCCATGGGGTTGCAAAGAGTCGGACACGACTGAGTGACTTCACTTCATTTCCTGTATCTGACTTATACAGACAGTTCCAAATTAAACAACAGCAACAAAAACAGACCCAGGTTGAGCAGGTCTTATTGAGTCCTAAACCCTCAGGTTTTTGAAGTCTGCTGTTTAGGCAGGTAGCAGGTAACTTCCTGGGTGAAGGCTTTCATGAAAAGGAAGGCATCTAAGGCACCTTGTTGGCCTGTGCAGGGCAATAAAAAAAATCTCCTCTCCTTCCCCATCCTCAGCTGCAAAGGGCCCTAGGACCCTCTGAAAAGAAACCTAAGTTTTATTTTTTCTTAGATTTTTTTTCTTAATGAGGCACTTTGGAACCATTACAAAAAAGAACCATACAAATGCGAAGTAGTTAACTCACAAAGCACCCATGTGGGAATGCGTTAGTAGTATCAGCCAGAGACAAGAACACAACTCCTCTGCCAGCAGCTGAAACTGTGGTGCACATGAATGTCTGTATCTGTACGTGTATGTGTGTGTGTGTGTGTTTACAATAGGTGATTAATGCTGAATATTTATTTTAAGAATGCTTTTTCCTTTTTTTATTTCCAAATCTGGTTTTAGTCCTTTTCCTCCTTCACCAAATAATCTTAGGACGGAAATGCATCCCTTGCCCAGATTGGTTTTGTTTCAAATGTGGGGAAGGAAATAGGCAAACTTTTCAGACTTTGATCCCTGGACCGATTACTTTCTGACTCACAATGAGGCCAGAGAGAGGACATGTGACTAGAACAGATGCTGAGAACATGAACTGTCCCAAGCCTCAGCAGTGGGGTGGGCTCCTCTAGCTGGATTTACAGTAAAGATGAAAATAAAATACTACCATCACTTCCATTCTGGCTGTGTGTCTCATTTTGTGCAGGAAAAAAAAAATTGTGACTAAAAGCCAATTTTTATTTTTAAAGTTTCATTTGTAAAGTGGAGATATTAATCACTACCTTGTAGGATTTTTGTGAGCATTGATAAGTTTAACATCTATAAAACACCAGAAGAGTACCCAGCGTATAGTAGAAATGAAAAGATGGTGGGTGGTATTATTGCTATTACTTCATAGTTTTTTATATGCTTTATGATCTTGCTGCTCTGTGTGTAGCCTGGGATCCCCAGGGTCCACATCCTCTGGGTGCTTGTTAAAGACACGGGATCTCAGTTCCTCCTGCAGACCTCCTGGCTTAGTCTGTTTGGGCTGCTGTATCAAATTACCCCAGACAGGGTGGTTTAAACACCAAGCACATATTTCTCACAGTTCTGGAGGGAGCAAGTCAGAGAGCGGGGTGCCAGTTTGGTCAGGTTCCAGATGCATGCCCACTTCCCTGTTTACAGAGAGTGGTCTCCATGCTGGGACCTCACATGGTGGGAAGAGAATGAGCTGGCTTTCTGGCCTCTTATCAAAGCACTAATCCCACGAGGGCCCCACCCTCATCACCTAATGACCTCTTACAAGGCTTCACCTCCAAATACCATCACCCTGGGTATACGATTTCAACATATGAGCTCTAGGAGACGCAGACATTCAGTCCATAACACCTATTTGAATCAAAAGCTGAATTTTAGCAAGACTGCAGGTGAGCCATGTTCCAGTCAAGCAGGAGAAAGCTTAGCTTTATGAAGTATTGTTGTAGTTTGGTCACTAAGTCAAGTCCGACTCTTTTGCGACCCCTTGGGCTGTAGCCCACCAGGTTCCTCTGCCCATGGGACTTCCCAAGCCAAGAGTATTGGAGTGGGTTGCCATTTCCATCTCCAGGGGATCTTCCCAACCCAGGTATTAAACCCAAATCTTCTACATTGGCAGGAAGATTCTTTGCACTTTTTATATTTTAAATATACTTAAATAATGTCCTGAAATTTGAATTCTTTCGTACCACCTACACAATATTTGCTATATCCGTGTTCCATCTGCACTGTTATTTATTATACTTAATACATATTTTGAATAGTCCTAATTTTTTAAAAAAGATTTTAACTTGTTCCTGAATAGTAATATAAAAGATTCAAAGCCTAGTTATATTTATTTCTAATATACTTTGAGATAAATAATTAGCTATTAAGTTAAAAAAAAAAAAGTCCTCATGTACCAGTAAAAGCCCGAGTGTGTCCAGGGTACACACACTGTCTTTCAAGCAACATTTCCCCTGGGCAGAGGGTGTCACTGTTTATAAGAAAGCTGTGCTCAGTAATTTAATAAAGTGAAAGCTTTTTTTTCCCCCAAAGATCTGAATAATCACTCCCTGGTTTTTCTATTTTGTCAGTTCAAACTGAGGCTGTATAATATGACAGAAAAGATTTTACCAGTTTGATAGACCACTTGCTAGTATGTATCTGGGTCACATTCCTTTCTCTCTTCTTTCTTAACTTCCATCAGTATCTATTCAGTAGCCACTACAGGCCTAGTGCTCGGCATGAAAGACACAATTGAGGAAAATAGAGTTCCTTCTCAAGGGCCCTGACGTCTGGTGAGTGTAGGAGAGAGTGACAAAGGTTTTGGTAGAGTAACGCTCAGGACATCATGGAGGCGCAAGCAGAGCACCTGACCCACCCATGGGGTCTAAGCGAAGTTTCCTGGCAAGAAGTAGAGTCTTAGCTCAAACACAAGACTTGCCAAGGTGTAGAGGGGAGGACAGGCTTAAAAGGGGACAGTCCGCGTGCAGAGCTGCAGACCAGGAAACAACAAAGCAAATCTCCCAGAGTCTCAGTTTCTTCATTTGTGATGTGAAACAGGAAGAAAGATAATTACCTCATTAGACCACTTAGAATGAAAGCACTAAGGTATGTGTTCATCTGTGAGAATTATGTGTCAGCGCTTTCAGGGATCTGTGCACAGAGGAGGAGGCAGTACCAAATAATAGCTTTCATTCCACAGCAGTTATATACCCAAGAGAAATGAAAACATGTGTCTACATAAAAATTTTCCCATAAGTATTTATAGCATCATTATTCACATTAGCTGAAAAGTGGAAACAACCCTAATGGCCATCAACTAATGACTGGGTAAATAAAATATGATATATCTATACAATGCAACATTTTTTGGCAATAAAAAGAAATGAAGTATTGATAACTGATAGAGAATGTATGAACCTGAAAATATCATGCTGAGTGAAAAAAGCCAGAAATAAAAGGTCATATAATATATAACTCCATTTACATGAGATGTCCAGGATAGGCAATTCTGGACAACATGTGTGTTCAATAGATTCTTATAAATCTAGAAAGACAGGGTAGATTGACTGGTGGCTGCCTGTGGCTGGAAGTAGGATGAGTGTGGTAAGTGCCTGCTAATGGGTACTGAGTTTCTTTTGGGGGTATAGAAGTGTTAAGATCGATTGTGGTGATGGTCATACAACTCTCTGAACATATCAAAAACCACTGAATTAATTGTATACCTTTTTTTTTTTCTTTTCTTTTGGCTACACCATACAGCATGCAGGATCTTAAGTTCTCCAATTAGGGACTGAACACGTGGCCGCTGAAGTAGAAGCATGGAGTCTTAACCACTGGACCACCAAGGAAGACCCTGAACTGTATACTTTAAATATTTAAATTGTAGTATGTGAATGACCTTAAGCTATTATTTTAATTACTAACACTCTCATAGCATAATCTAGGCAGAGTTCTAGGTGTTGTATATTGTTTATGTTAACTATTTGTTACCTTATCTGGTGAGTTAGGGACCATGATGGTCCCCAGAGGTGACTGTCCCATAGCCAGTAAGTGAAAGAGCTGCAATATGAACCCAGGATTACTGGCTCTGGCAGATACGCACTTAACTTCCACTCTGCACTGTCCCAGCTTGGGAACCATCAAAAGTTTTCATTTTAGACTTAAATCTCTGAGTTCTGATCTTGGCCCTGTTGCGTACCAGCCAAGCAATCCTGGACAAGTGACCGAAGTTAGTTTTTGCATATGTTAAATGGAGATGATAATATTGCATACCTCACCTCACGGGGCTGGTATTTAGTACAAGGACTATCTGTAGCAAGCCATGATTAACTGCGAGGTCCTTC
This sequence comes from Madoqua kirkii, assembly GCA_006408675.1. Classification (NCBI taxonomy): domain Eukaryota; kingdom Metazoa; phylum Chordata; class Mammalia; order Artiodactyla; family Bovidae; genus Madoqua; species Madoqua kirkii. Next base: position 6,573 of record SJYC01035005.1, read on the forward strand.
TTCTATGCAGTATTGTCACTGGTTTAAGAACCAAAATGCAGCCCACAAATTGAAGCAGCAGGCAGCCTAACACCGTGGAGACTTGGGGAGTTGGCTTATTATTTCTGCAAGAACAGAATTTTCCACATAGAAATGGCCGGGTAAACTAGAGATCTGGCATTCTACCTTTTACATAACATAACTTAAAACTAAAGGTTTAAGTGACAATAAAAATACTTGCCACATGCATGAAGCATTTGAACTGTTAAGGATTTGCTTTTTATTGCATGAAAATAAACAGAAGTGTGGGAAGGAAAGAAATGTGTCACTTCCCCAGTACTGACCTGCAAGGGCAAAGTGACCTTACAGGAGAAGAAAAATGACAGTAATTTCCAAACTAATCTAATTTTAAATTTCTGGATTTTCATTTCATCTCGTGGAGACATACTTATTCTTGGAAGGAAAAATAAAAACCCCAACAACATTAGCAACAAATGAAGTTATATAAGTGTTGCTGGCAAATGTACACTGCCCAGCGCTACAGAGCTCATTTGCAAAGCTGGGAAGCAAATCAAAGTCCACCGTGGTTCTCTCAGTGCCCAGGATGTTTCTTTGAGCACAGTTTGTGACCAGAATTTTTTTTTTTCCAGGAGGTGGCACAGTTTGCTGTGGTGTGATTCAGTCTCCTCTTTTATCTCCTATAACTTTCCTTCTAACACTCAAGGGACCAGCTCCCCCCGCAGATTTCCACCCTGGAGAAAATGGACCAGCTATGCAGGTCATCTTTGACTCCTCCTTTACTCTTCCATGTCTGCTCTATGGGTCCATTTGGCAGGCCTCCTCCGAAACACATCATGAATCTTTTCACTTCTAACTCCTTTGCCACTACTAATCTAACTACTAATCTAAGCTACCTACACCTCCTACTTGGGCTAGGTAATTATCTTCTAAATGTTCTGCCTCCACTGCACTCCCTAGAATCACTCCTCCACAGAAAAACCAGAAAGGAATTTTATTTAATTATATTTATTTTGGGGGCCTCACTGGGTGGCTTGTGGGATCTTAGTTCCCCCACTAGAGATTGAACCTGTGCCCTTGGCAATGAAAACATCAAGTCCTACACTGGAAGTCCTAAGAGAGATATTTTAAAAGTGCATTGGGTCAACGTCCTGCTTTAAATCTATCAAAACTCAGAATCCAAATGACAGCTGGAATATGAAAAGGTGTTCAATATCATTAATCATCAGAGGAAGTAAAATTAAACCTACAGTGAGAGACTAATACACACCTGCCAGAATGACTAGAATTTTAAAATTAAAAAGACTGACAGTACCAAATATTGCTGAGGATGTAGAGGATGTGGAGGAACTAGGACTCTAGACACTGCTAGTGGAAGGAAAAATTGTTTGGTGATATCTAAGAAAGCTAAATATATGCTTACCTAAGACCTGGCAATTCCCCTACTAGATGTGTATGTATAGGTATATGTACACAGGATTAATGAGTACCGGAGGTGAAGTCGCTCAGTCGTGTCCAACTCTTTGCAACCCCGTGGACTATAACCTACTAGGCTTCTCTGTCCATGGGATTCTCCAGGCAAGAATACTGGAGTGGATTGCCATTTCCTTCTCCAGGGGATCTTCCCGACCCAGGGATCAAACCTGGGTTTCCCGCATTGGAGGCAGATACTTTAACCTCTGAGCCACCAGGGAAGCCTTAATGAGTACCTATGGCCCCTAAAAGATGTTCAAGATTATTTATAATAATAAATAATCTGGCGGTTCAGTGGTTAGGGCTCAGTGCTTTTACTGCAGGGGTCTGGGTTTGATCCCTGGTAGGGAAACTAAGATCCCACAAGCCCACATGATGTAGCAAAAAAAAATTCTATCAACTTCATCTCTAATAGACATAATCTCTAATAAAAGTCAGCAACAATCTAAATGTTCCTCAACAGTACAATAGATAAACTATGATGTATTTATATAACAACGTGCAACAAGTAATATTAAAGTGTAGACTCCTGGCTCATGCAACTCTCTCAGATGATTCTCTCAGAGACAGTCATCCATAAATGGAGTCTCCATAAATGGAGACTGACAAAGGTTTGGGACTTCTCTGATGGTCCAGTGGTTAGGTCTCTGCACTTTCACCTTAAGGGGCACAGGTTCCAAAGGATTGTGCATACCATTCAGTGTGATCCCCCACCCCCCAAAAAAATGTTTGTACTATATAATTTGATTGAAAAGAAGTTAAAAAATAGGAAAAACTGGGACTCCCCTGGAGATCCTGTAGCTAAGAGCCAGTGCTACCAATGCAGGGGGCCTAAATTCGATCGATCCCTGGTCAGGGAATCGATCCCACTTGACACAACTGAAGATCCCACATGCCATAACTAAGACCCAACACAGACAAATAAATAGATTTTTTTTAAAAGGTAGAAAGCTAAGCTGCAGTGATAGAAGGCTAGCTGGTGGTTACTCGGTCTTTACCTTTGCTGGGGACTGGGCTGGAGGGACAGTTAGAGAAGCGGTGTGAAGCTAGCATCTGAGGTCTGGAAATGTTCTATATCTTGAGCTGGGTGGTTGTTTCATGAGTTGTCTGTGTTGTCATCAAGTTGTACACATTTTGTGCACCTTACAACATGTATTTTCTTCAATTTGAAAGAGTCAATAGCACCCAATGCACTTACAATATCTGTAGAAAGTTACATTTCTGAATGTTCACAGTATCTTGATAGTCTTAATATTTCAGATGGAAGATAGCTATTGTGGCCATTTTGCAAGTATTCTATATGACTGATGTATTCATTCCTTTCCTTTATAAATATTAATGAAATGCGCACTACAAGCAAAGTTGATTTAGCTAGTATCATGTGCTGATACAATGAGGGACGAGAGAAGGGGAGTAAAAAATACAGAAGACAGGAGTTGGAATTGAGGGATTATGTCTTAAAGTTGGAAGAATGTCACTGCTTCATGTGAGACTGAAAAGGACAAGTGGGTGGGGATATAGATGAATTTCTTGGTAAGGAAGTAGAAAATTTTGAGAGTTCTTACTTAATGGCTTCTATTTCCTCTGAAGTTGGAAGCAGCGTCATGCGCTGAAATAGAGAAGGGTAGGAGAGAGCTTAAGACACTGCAGTGGTTTTACATTCTTCCTGCTCAGGGCACATGCCCTTCAGTGTATCAGTACCTGCCCTGCCTCTCCCAGGGTGAAGGCTGCAGGATGGTGCTGTGGTAAAGCAGGCAGGGAGGGAATTATGGGTCTTCATACAGTATAGCTGAAATGGAAAGTCAACAATGGAGGAGAAAGGCTGTGAGCCAGGAGGAAGAGGGAGATCTGTTCAATGGTTTTGTAACATCTAGATCAAGATGGCAGAATGATCACACAGAGAAACTTCTTTCTTCTTCCAAGCACAGATAAAAACACTGAGAAATATAGACAATGATAAAAAAAACACACACACACACACACACATGGGGCTTTGGGGAAAGTGGTTAAGTCAGGAGGAAAGTTAACATTGTTCTAAATGTCTTGTCCAGGAGGAGGTTGGAGATATAAATTAGCTATTGACTTTGTTCAGTTCAGTTTAGTTCAGTTGCTCAGTCATGTCTGACTCTTTGAGACCCCATGAATCACAGCATGCCAGGCCTCCCTGTCCATCACCAACTCCCAGAGTTCACTCAGACTCACGTCCATTAAGTCAGTGATGCCATCCAGCCACCTCATCCTCTACCGTCCCCTTCTCCTCCTGCCTCTAATCCCTCCCAGCATCAAAGTCTTTTCCAATGAGTCAACTCTTCACCTGAGGTGGCCAAAGTACTGGAGTTTCAGCTTTAGCATCATTCCTTCCAAAGAAATCCCAGGCCTGATCTCCTTCAGAATGGACTGGTTGGATCTCCTTGCAGTCCAAGGGACTCTCAAGAGTCTTCTCCAACACCACAGTTCAAAAGCATCAATTCTTCGGCGCTCAGCCTTCTTCACAGTCCAACTCTCACATCCATACATGACCACAGGAAAAACCATAGCCTTGACTAGAGGGACCTTAGTCGGCAAAGTAATGTCTCTGCTTGTTAGGGAAATATAAATTTAAGTTTGCTAAAACCACTAAGCAATTAGAAATAGGATGTGTAATGTCCAAGTTTGTTGAAGAAAAAGAAAAGGAATTAGGAAAACTTGACAATCCAGAAGAACAGAAGAAGAAAAAAAGAGTCTTTAATGACTTCTTTGGTGGTCCAGTGGTTAAGAATTCACCTGCCAGTGCAGGGGACATGGGTTCGATCGCTGGTCTCAGAATATTCCACATGCTGCGGGGCAACTAAGCCCAGTCACCACAACTACTGAGTCTGCACTCTGCAACGACTGAAGCTTGCATACCTAGAGCCTGTGCTCCACAATGAGAAAATCCACTGCAATGAGAAGCCCACACACTGCGACGAAGACCCAGCACAGCAAAAAAGAAATAAATGAATTTTTAAAAAAAGAAATAGTCTTTATAAAATAGAAACTATAAAATGTCAAAGAAAGTTGATTACTAATCACAATGAAAAATATTTTAACTCACCTATAAAAAGATGGGACTCTTAGACTGGCTTTAAAAAAAAATCCAGTTATTCATATGACTTACATACTTCAAAAAGAATTACACAGAAAGATTTCAAATAAAGGAATGAGGAAAAGATACATCAGGAAATCAGTATCCCAAAGAAGGCTGCCTTAGCAATACTAATATCAGATAAAGTGGATATTAAATTTAAAGTATTTCTGGAAACAAAGATTTCATGCAGATTATGAAACTATTCACCAAGATAGTATGAAAACCATAAATCTGTATGTCCTTAACAACACAGTTTTTATGGAAGATACTGAAAACTGGCTCATTCAATACTAGTTCAACCCTCTGCTTACTGAGGTAAAGAACATATTTCCCAGCTTCCCTTCTCTCTGTGACCAGGCTTCTGCCAACCAGAAATTTGGAAGGTGAAAGAAAATACTTAGTGGCCTCAGTGTCCTTCAGGCAGGAAGGGTGTTGGAGGGCTTTGGTTCTTCCCTGTTGTTGGAAGGGTTTGCAAATCCTGGCTTTACCATTGGTGCAGCCAAGTGTCAGGCAGTGACTGGCTGGGGTGTTTCTATAGGATGCTGGATATTTTTCCTGGCTGTGCTATTCAAAGGCTGGGTAACACCCAAGCTTGTTTCCCCAGCCTGGCTGAAATTCTGTAAGCTATCTTGTACCCTGTAATAAATCCCTTTCTGCTTAAACTGGCTGGATGTGATCCATATATTATCCTAGGGTAGCTTCCCTGGTGGCTCAGTGGTAAAGAATCCGTCTGCAATAAAGGAGATGTAAGTTCTGTCCCTGGGTTGGGAAGATTCCCAGGAGGAAGAAACGACAGCCCACTCCAGTATTCCTGCCCAGAAAATCTCATGGCCAGAGAAGCCTGGCAGAGGACAGCTGGGAGTCAGTCACAACTGAGCACAGGTGCTATGCTAGAGCCTTCCCAGGTGGTGTAGTGGCAAAGAATCAGCCTGCCAGTGCATGAGAGGCAGGAGACCCAGGTTCAATCCCTGGGTCAGGAAGATGCCCTGGAGAAGGAGGTGGCAACTCACTCCAGTATTCTTGCCTGGAAAATTCCATGGACAAAGGAGCCTGGTGGGCTATAGTCTATGATGCATGCATGCTGTGCTGGACGTAAGCCCAAGCATTACCAGCACTTATGGGCTTCTAACTTTTGGAGGGGAAGTATGGTATTCTGGTGGATTTCCTAGAGCAGGTGACAGCTGTAGTGAGTTGAAGTGTGAGCTGGAATTCACCAGTGTGAGTGGAGACAAGAGCTGTAGGAGAGTTCAGATGGAGAAGGAACAGCAAGTGCAAAGTGGAGCCCAGGAGATGCAGCACTCTAGTTAGTTCAAGGTTCTTAACTCAGGATAAGGAGTATGAAGTGAGAAAAAAAGAGAGAAAAGAACAGGGTGGCCAGGTCAGGGGAAAGTCACAAATGACCTGGCATGCACATGTGAAGACTGCAAAAAAGCTCAAACTAGCTCACTTGTAGATTCTGGTAATCATTATCTTACTGCTGCCTGCCCCCCAACCCTGTTTTCCCCTGGGAGAAAGCCTATGTGTGGTAAAAGAGAATTTAGTTAAATAGGAAAAAGTAACAATGAGAAATGAGAGGGGAGAAAGAGAAAGAGGTGTGGGGGTTGAGGGAGAAAAAGACAGGGAGGGACAGAGACAAGACAGAGAGACAGACAGAGAGTTCTGGCAAAGACAAATCTTAGGAGTCTGCCTGCCAATGCTGGGTACACGGGTTCAAACCCTGGCCTGGGAAGCTTCTACATGCCACAGGGCAACTGAGCTCATGCGTGTCCTAAAGCCTGTGATCTGTGAGAAGCCCTCACACAGCAACAAAGACCCAGTGCAGCCCCCAAAATAAAAAAAAATTTAAAAACAAAAAAACCAAAACAGGACAAATCTTAGGATTCAGGCTCTGGCCTCTTCACAGCTGCCCTAGATCCTATACCCCTTCTGTTATCCAATCAAACACTGACAGATATACCAACTTACAATCAAGTTGTTATAAGGTTCATTTATATATACTTTAGTAAACATTTCCCCCGCCTTCCTCTTCTTTTTCCTCATTTGTGTTCATTTTGATTATTATGTAAATTCAATGGAAAATTATATATTTTATATAATAAAATATAGGTTATTTCCAACATGTTAAACACTCAGGAAGAATAACTATAGCTATAATGATCTTAATCAGTTTTATGAGGACTTGATATTAGGAAAACTACAGAAAGTCAAGCAAGTGTGCTAAATGAAGATTTGAAAGAAAGAGCAGCTGACCAGGTAGAAAGATTGAATTTTATACAACTGTCAGTTTAAAATATATATATTTATGTGGTTATACCATCAGTATAAGTATACGGGGCATCTAGTTCCTTGACCAGGGATTGAACCCAGGCCCCTTGCATTGGGAACACAGAGTCTTAGCCACTGGACCACCAGGAAAGTCCCACAGCTGTTACTTCTTAAATTTACACAGCACCACACCTACTGTGTGGGTGTTAGAGGGCTTCTGTTAGAGGGCGTGGCTTTTAGAGGGCTTCTTCCCTACTCCTTGGTTTACTGTGAGCCGACATTTTCCTGGTCTCTAGTTCCAAACTGTATAAAACTATAATTTGTTGTGATAAAGGTACCATGGAAACTGCTGTGTGTTGGTCGCTCAGTTGTGTCCGACTCTTTGTGACACTTTGAACTAAGCCCGCCAGGCTCTTCTGTCCATGGGATTCTCAAGGTAAGAATACTGGCTGCTGCTAAGTTGCTTCAGTCGTGTCTGACTCTGTGCAACCCCATAGACGGCAGCCCACCAGGCTCCCCCGTCCTTGGGATTCTCCAGGCAAGAAGACTGGAGTGGGTTGCCATTTCCTTCTCCAATGCATGAAAATGAAAAGCGAAAGTGAGGTCACTCAGTCGTGTCCAACTGTTCGAGACTCCATGGACTATAGCCTACCAGGTTTTCCCGTCTATGGGATTTTCCAGGCAAGAGTATTGGAGTGGTATGCCATTGCCTTCTCCGAAGAATACTGGAGTGGGTAGCTATTCCTTTCTCCAGGGGATCTTCCTGACCCAGGGATCCAACCTGGGTCTCTCACATTGGAGGCAGATTCTTTGTCACTGAGCCCCCAGGAAACCCAAAGGACATGTTGCCTCCCTGTCAGGAATTGAACCCTGCTATTCCACGTGACAGGTGGAGATACTCACCACTACACTAACGAGGATGGCAAAACATAGGCAGGTTCCACTGAGACTTGAGCTCAGATTGCTGGATTCAGGGTCCAGAGTGCAAACCACTATACCATGGAACTTCACACATCATGGAAGAGCATTATTTAATAAGTGATAGTAGAACAGTTGGTTACATACTAAGGAAAGATGTCAGTGTAGATCCTTATTTTACATCTAAGACCATACCAAATCCAATATGGATTAAAGAGAGCAGAAAGTGCCAATCACATCAAAAAAACTAAAGGAAAACATGACTTTGTATTAAGTATCAGTGAAGTGCAAAGGAGTTTGGGAGTACTTTCTAAGCTTAAAAGTGTTAGAAGAAATGTTTTAAAAGAAGAGATTAAATGCACTTGACCACAGTGATTACAAACTCTCATACTGTCTGACTCCCCCAACTAATATATCCTTAACTTAGGAAAAATCTTGTTTCCATATGAAAGACAACATATTACAGTTGACCCCTCCTCCCCATACATGCTGTTCAAGGGCCAACTATATTATACAAAATGCTCATGCAAATAAAGCAAAATCAGTAGAAATACAATTTCTGAGCACCTAGCCCTGGTCAAGTCTATGCTGGAGAGTTTGTAAACATTCAGTTAAGGTGGACATCCCCACTTGGTCCAGGAAGAACCAAAGGGTCAGAGGTGTGAAGGTTTTGCCTATGTCACTCACCTCAGGAGCCATAAGCTGTTTTTGACCTGTCAGTCTTCTGATCCATCCAAGCTCCATCCAGTCAGGCTTACATTCACACCTTGATTTATTTCAAGACCATGGCCCAGGCCCAGGAGATGGATAGTCTCAGGTTTTGAAGGTGTGGTCCCATTCCTCTTGCCAAGTAATCAGGTTTCGGAATGAACAAGTGCTAGATTCTGGCAATTAAGTTTCGAGGGAGAAATCTTCTAAGAAGCGTTTGGGAATAATTTCTCACTTATAATAGATTGTGCGTTTGTCTTTTTCACTCTACCATTTTGTATTCCTACCAGGATTATCTGAAAATTTGATCTGTTGTTCCATACCTTTGCTGGGCCTTGGTATTGCCAATTTATTGTTTGCTTTTTTGTTTCTTGTATTTTAGCAAATCTAATAGATGTTGGTGATGGACAGGGAGGCCTGGCGTGCTGTGATTCATGGGGTCCGCAAAGATTCGGACACGACTGAGCGACTGAACTGAACTGAATAGATGTGTAGTGGTATTTTGTTGTGATTTTAATTTGTATTTCTCTGAATACTACAAAACCAAACAAACAATACCTAATGCAATAAATATCCTAAAGAACAATTTTTGTGAATTTAAATGTATTGATCTTTTTAGTTACTAATTTCCTTTTTTCCTTTAAAATTACAAAATTCTTTCCCAAAGAGAAATCAGAAGAAAATTCAGCTACATCTTTAGGGTTGTGTATGGATGTGGTACCTAGAGATGGTATAGATACCTCATTGTCATTAAAGGTGGGGCAGAGCCAAGTCTTTGCAGGGGAAAAGGTCAATCCTAATCATACTCTCCCTACCACCCCAACCAGAGGCTCTATTTGGGACTCTATCATAGGGGAGATAGTACATTTCCTTCTTATTTAGTACCATTGGGCTTGGGTCTTCCATTGCTTATCAAAGGCCTTGTAACATTTGGCAAGATATTACATCAGTGCATAAGAAAAGCATCAAAGTGTCATCACAGGGAAACATCTATTCCTTAGCCTTCCTCCCAAAATATTTTCAGCTGCATATTACATTTGAGGTATCTGTTGGGGGCTTGGGTTGGTGGCACACTCAGTGAGTGGAAGCACTGAGATTTGAAACCATACATAAAATTCTAAACGAGACTATATATAGCCTATTAACACAGAAAATAAGGTTTAACCTTATAAGGAAGCAAAGAAAAGTAGATTAAACAAGAATGAGACTCCATTTTTTAAAACTGCTACATGATTCAAAAAAGATTAATGGTAAGTATTGTCATATTCATCAGGCATTTAAGAAGGTAAATTTATCACATCTCAAAAATAGCAGCAGCAACAGCCATTTATTGAGTACTTACTACATAATAGATAATACACAAAACAAGCAAACTTGATTTAACCCTTAAAACAAGCTAATAAAATAGAAATTATTATTTTCAGTTTAAAAATAAGGCTTAGGACTTTTCTGGTGGTACAGTGATTGAGAATCTGCCTGCCAATGCAGGGTACACGGGTTCAATCCCTGGTCCGGGAAGATTTCACATGACGCAGAACAATTAGGACAGTTCACCGCAATTACTGAGCCTGTGCTCTAGAGCCTGGGAGCCACAGCTACTGAGCCAGCGTGCTGCAACTGCTGAAGCCTGTGTGCCTAAAGCCTCTGCTCTGCAACAAGAGAAGCTGCCTCAATGAGAAGCCTGAAAATCGCAACTAGAGAGTAGCCCCTGCTCATCGTAACAAGTGAAACCCCACAAAGTGGGGAAGGCTGAGCACAACCAAAAATAAAATTAAAAAAAAATAAAGATAAGGTTTAGAGAGACCTCCTGACCCTGCTGAGTTCTCACAGCACAAAAGGTTGCTCTTTGCAGCCCCATCACTTTACAAAGTGAACACACATGTGCCAAGGGGACTAGCAAAATAGGGACACCAAAAAAGAGGGGAAAATGAAGAGTGTGAAGTCTGACAGTCAAAAAAAAGAAAGTAGTCATCACAGGGCAACATCTATTCCTTAGCCTTCCTCCCAGTATATTTCCAGCTGAATACTGCATTTATTTTGAGTTACGTATTGGGGGATTGGGCTGGTGGCACATTCACCACTGGCACGGCCTTTTAATGGTCTCATTCCAGCCCATGATGTCAAGATTCAACCCATAACTGACTCTAAAGCCTGTGCTTACAATAAAGACTACTGGGAACTCTGAAAGCAATTTAGCAAATTAAATCAATACCCTCAAGAACATCTGTATTTGTTAATCTGTTAAATTAAATATTGTGTTTTGACAACACACACACAAAAAATATTGTGAAAAATTGTAAAAGCATTAAGAATAAATGTGATAGAGTTTTTAATAATAATAAAAACTAGAAATTAATACAAATGTTTAACCAGAGGGGACTTGTTAATTATGTAATATAACCATTACAAATAATCTTTATGAGGATTTAAAAGTGGGAACTGATTGTATTATAGCAAGTGTAGAAAAAAAACAATGCATAAGAGTATTTACAAAATTATTCAGAACTGTCACAAAGAAAATTTTAAAGGAGTAGAAAAAAGATGGAGAAGAAACACACTTAAAAATGTTAACAGAGACTAGATTCCTGTATAACAGATTTTTCTCTGATTTCTTGTATTTTCTGTAATGAGAATGTTCTCCAAGGAGTACTACTTTTAGAGCAGAAATAATCCTAATAATCTTTATTTTCAAAAAGGTGTAAAGGGGGCTTCTCTGGTGGCCCACTGTTTAAGAATCTGCCTTGCAATGCAAGAGACACTGGTTCGATCCCTGGTCTGGGAAGATATTACATGCTGCAGAGCAACTAAGCCCATGCCCCACACCTACTGAGCCTACATGCCCCAAGCACTGGAGCCCAAGTACCCTAGAGCCTGTGCTCTACCACAGGGGAAGCCACCGCAATGAAAAGCCCAGGCACCACAACTGGAGAAAGGCCAGATGCAGCAACAAAGACCCACCACAGCCAAACAATAAACAGATCAGTCTTTTTTTCTAAAAAAATAGGTTGCAAATTTTTTTATTTATATAGTAAAAATTACTGAGGGGTGGAAAGGATTCACATGAAGACATTGTAATTGTGATTTCTCAGTGTTCAGGGGAAAGGCTGGGAGGGGATGCCCATAGCTGTCTTTATTCACAGTTTTTCAGAACTTGATGTCAAATATTTTGCCCCACTGTCAGCTCATGTTATTCAAAATCTGGTTCAGAAAGCAAGGCCATAGGAGACTTATTCAAAATGTATATACATACAAAGTACCTAGGTAGATTACCTATGTTTCTAAATCACTATCCCAGAAATATCTAGGGAGGTACAGGACTCTCTGATACCTGAGTAGGAAACAAAAATACTATCCAAAATCGACAAAGCTTGTTACTATAATTTATTAACAGTCACTCCTTTCTAGAAACACTCTCTGTGTCTATATTACCCAACGACCCCTCATAGTTTTCCTCCCATCCTGTCTGGCTGGCTCTTTTCTCGCCTCTGATTCTCTTCACTTTGTACTTCTCCAAAATCTACACGCTCACCTTGTCTGTCCCAGGCACTCTGCTCCTCTCTCTATACCTTGCCTGGACAATCTCATCTACTCTACCAGCTCCTGCTGCCCTTCAAATAGTAGTCATCTTCCAATAGCCCCTAAAGCTCCTATTAATAACTTAGAAATAGGTTTCATATAAACATTTTCATTAACCTTTATTTTTGAATTACAGATTATTCTCAGAAACAGTTATTAAAGAACAGTGTATAAAACAATATGTTACATTTGAATGACTGTTTCCACCCAGTAATTCACTGATTGTCTCATCGCTGATGTTTCGGAGTGAGGGTGACTAGCACATTGCTTTCAAGGTGCTTCCTCTGAAGTTACTTCACCATAATGATAACCATTGTCAAGTCAACACAGTACTTTAAAAAATTCACTTGAGAAAGCCTTCTGTTGAAGAAGGCACTTAGGGTACAGCCATGCCACGGCACACCTGCTGGCCACACCTTGTGAGGGACCAGAGGGACACCTGCTAAGTAAAATGGCTATTCCTGGAATGAATTTGTGTACAAATGGAAAATATGATAACCCCCAAATCGTCCTTCCTAAGCAAATTCCACCTTTCCTTGTAAATGGTTTACATCGGGTCTGAGTCTCATTACTTTGCATTGTCTGAGAATCAAGGCATTTGTGCTTTCATCCCATCAAAAGATTGATGATAAGGTACATCAGCCACTTTCCCTTCCTTGTTCCCTCCCTCAGAGGTTCCCTCGAACTCTTTTTATTTTTTCTGTTTGCCTGCACCATGAAGCATGTGGGACCTAATCCTTTGCAGTGGAAGTGCAGTCTTTACTAGACCGCCAGAGAATTCTGCCCTGCTACCCTTACCCCAGACTCTTTAAGGTGATTCTCTCACAACTGCATAAGCTCAGCTCAGTGTTGTCCTGTCCTGCACACCCTGCCTTTGTTGTGCTTGTTCAGTTGGTAGCAAATCATTTCAGCTCAACAAATATTTTGGGTGTCAACTATGTATGAAGAGCTACGGCAGGTACTATAGAGAGTAAGACAAATGGAACAAGAATCTTCTAACGTAAATCAATTCTGACCCCTTCCTGCAGTTTGCAGGCCTGAAGTAGCTGTCAGCCACTATCCTCAGCTACAATGGCTTTGTGGCTGGAGCTTAGGGTCAAACCAGTTGGGGGCTAGTGCTGCTTATTTTCTTCTCTATAGCAATCTTCATTGCAAACTTCAGCTTAGTACAAACTTAGATGTAAAAAAACCTCAAATTCAGAATTAGATATTTCAAATTTTCCCCAGCTATTCTGTCCTCTGGAGAAGGAAATGACAACCCACTCTAGTATTCTTGCCGAGAGAATCCCATGGACAGAGGAGCCTGGCAAGCTCTAGTCCATGGGGTCACAAGAGTCGGACATGACTTAGTGGCTAAACCACCACCACCATTCTGTCCTCATTTTGTACTGTGTGTTAGTCTCTCAGTTGTGTCCGACCCTGCTCTGTACTCAGCCAGGCTCCTCTGTCCATGGGATTCTCTAAGCAAGAATAATGGCATAGGTTGCCTTTTTCTTCTCTAGGGGATCTTCCTGACTCAGTGATCAAACCTGGGTCTCCCACACCTTGGACAGATTCTCTACCATCTGAGCCACCTATTAAGATAAAGCCAATTAACAATGTTGTGATAGTTTCAGGTGAACAATAGAGGGACTCAGTCATACATACACATGGACCCACTGTCCCCTAAACTCCCCTCCAGTCCAGGCTGCCACGTAACATTGCAGAGTTCCATGTGCTATACAGTAGGCCCTTGTTGACTATCCATTTTAAATATGCAGTGTGCACAAGTCGGTCCCAAACTCCTTAACTATCCCTTCTTCCCATCCTTGCCCCTGACAACCATAAGCTCATTCTTAAACTCCGTGAGTCTCTCTCTGTTTTGCATGTAAGTCCATTTATATCAGGTCTTTTTAGATTCCACATGTAAAGGATCTGACTTCAAATTTTAAATATTCTTCTTTCTTAGAGCAAATACTCTGTCCACTCTCCTTTTCCATCTAGCAGCCTCCTCAGGCTTGATGACTTAAATATCTCTATAAACCATTACTTTCACTGGACAATTGGCTTTCTGTGGAATTAAGTGAAAAGGATTGAGACACCACCAAGATCATAACCAGCCTATTGTTGCTTGCTCTTTTATAGCAATTTACACAGCTTGATGATCACTGTTATTATTCTTCATTTTTATAAAATACTGACACTGGTTTTAGCCTTTAGACCTCTTTTCCCCCTTCCAAACTGCAAACAAAACAGAGCAGACATTATTCTGCATTCATTACAAAGAGCCTTGCATTTTCATCTGTGAATTTCATACTTAATGCCCTGTGAGAGGCCCTTATTAATAATAAGTGCACAGAGCCCTTCCCTTGCGTTGGAGAGCGCAGAGGTTTGTGGGGAGCAGAGGCGGCCTGATCCGAGCTGTGAAGGCCCCCTACCCCATCGCAGCAGCGCCATCTGCAGCGTGTGGCTGGACTGTCTCCAAGAACTCCCTGCCTCCTTTAGAACTGCTATGGCCCTGCTTTTGGAAAGCATACTCATTCCGTATGCAAAAGCTTGGATACATATGCACACCAACAGCCTGTATGCATGCAAAATGTGCAGATGGGCAAAGGAAAATAAAGCCAGGGGTTTGGCACAAAGACAAATTATTAACCCTGAGAATTCCTAAAAGCCACATAGGAGCCTTGTGGAAAAACACCCTCTCTTAGAATCAGTAATTGAAACTTAAGATTTCAGAAACTGTAGTTTAAGAGGAAGTGTAAGAAAAACAGATCTTGCAGCTTTTTTTTTTTTTTTTTGCATTGTTCTCTTTGAACACAAACACCTAAAAATTCACAAAATATCAGTCAGGGGAAAGGTCACCAAAGCCGACCTTTTTTTCCACAGCTACTGACACACATAAATCACACATCCTTAGCAGATATGGTACAAGAGAACCAGACAATAAGTTTCCTTAAACAAACTAACAGCTGTATGGTTCTCTTGGGGAAGGGAAAGTGGGTGGAACTGAGGCTAAGTACTATACAGTAACTTCAAATACATTTTCAAATATTTAATGTACCCATCATATTTAAAAAGATACAATAGACCTTGGAACAGGTATAACAAAGCTTCGTATTGTTTATTTCAGACTAGTTTATAGAATTAAAATGCTCAGATTTTCAGACCATATTTAGGTCTAAGGGCTTCAGAATTACCTAGCATCTTTTTTTTATTCCCTTTCTTTTTTAAATTGAAATATAACTGATATATAACACTGTATTAATTATAGGTAATTTATGTACATATTCAATGTCCTTTTCATTATAGGTGACTGGAATGCTAAAGCAGGAAGTCAAGAAACACCTGGAGTAACAGGCAAATTTGGC
>SJYC01035006.1:0-25790 GCA_006408675.1 Madoqua kirkii
GGATTAGGACACGACTGAGCGACTGAACTGAACTAATGTACATATTGGAAAATGATGACCACAGTAAATTTAGTTAACATCCATCACCTCACATAGTAACTATTTGTTTTCTTGTGATAAGAAATTTTAAGATCTACTTTCTTAGCACCTTTCAAATATACAGTATTCTTAACCACTAGAGTCAGCATTTCTAAATGAAGATACATGCATTTTATTCTGTTCTTTCCAGAAGAATTCACTTGGGATCAACTCAGCAGACCTACTTCTGGGTAATGTACTAGACTGAAACAGGGAGGCTTGCCCCACAAGCCTTCTTCAGCTGGTCCCCTCAAGCCACCTATGAATAGTCAAGCAATCTTTTTACAAATTGAGAACCTTACACATACCTATGCATTTTTTTGTTTATCATTGTTCAGTTGCGTCTGACTCTGTGAGCCTATCAACTGCAGCAAGCCAGGCTTCCTTGTCCTTCATCATCTCTCAGAGTTTGGTCAAACTCATGCCCATTGAATCAGTGATGCCATCCAACCATCTCATTCTAAAGGAAATCAACCCTTTCCCCTCAAGCCACCTATGAATAGTCAAGCAATCTTTTTACAAATTGAGAACCTTACACATACCTATGCATTTTTTTGTTTATCATTGTTCAGTTGCGTCTGACTCTGTGAGCCTATCAACTGCAGCAAGCCAGGCTTCCTTGTCCTTCATCATCTCTCAGAGTTTGGTCAAACTCATGCCCATTGAATCAGTGATGCCATCCAACCATCTCATTCTAAAGGAAATCAACCCTGATTCATTGGAAGGACTGATGCTGAAGCTGAAGCTCCAATACTTTGGCCACCTGATGTGAAGAGCAGACTCACTGGAAAAGACCCTGATGCTGGGAAAGATTGAGGACAGGAGGAGAAGGGGACAACAGAGGATGAGATGAGATGTCTGTTACAAATTCCTTTTCTTCTCTAGACTCTAAGATCCTGGTGGGTAAAGACTGTATTTCTCTGAGTCCCTAGCCAGTGGAAGTCAGCCATTAACCAATTACCATAGGCTTTAAGGATTATGCTAGGGCAAAGGTCACATGTTCTCAAAGCACATAGCAGGGAACCAAACCTATTCTAGGCATCAGAAAGGCCTCCTAGAGGAGTAATATTTTAAATGAAAGCTGAATTAAAATGATGCAGGAGAAAGCACAAACTGGAATTGAATGAGTGGATGAGAGCTTTCTAAGAGCGCAGGTAATGCCCACATCACTTGGTAACTGGATATAAGTCGGCAGGAAACAATGAAGAAAGAACATATTTAGGAGTATGGGGTGAGATGAGCTGTTTGATGTTGGCATTGAATTTGAGGTTGCTCCTGAGCACACTGTGTGGAGCTGTGTAGAGGGCAGTGGGAGATAGGATAGGGGTGTTCAAGAAACCTGGGTGGGCTCCTTGGGAGTTCTTAACACTGGCTGGCAAGAAAAGCCAAGAGAGAGGATGAGATTGCCCAACAAGAGTGGTAGAGAAAAGGTGAAGGAGAGATCTGAGGAAAAAAAGCTCAGGAAATTGGAAGGCAAGAGGGATAAGGAGAAAGATAGGAGACAGCAGCACGGGACCAAGGGAAGGGAATGAATGCTTCAAGGAAGAAGGGATGGTCAACAGGCCAAGGCTGCTGCTCAGAGAGTGGGCTTTGGCAATGAGAGCTTCTTCAGTGCCTTAACGGCTTAGCAGGCCAAAGCAGGCAACGATGAGGTCACACGGTAGAGGCATAAATGAGAGGTCAGGGAAAGGAGGCAGCAAGTCGAGTTTGACAGTGAGTGAGGACAGATGAGGGTAGCTGGAAGGATAGGTAGGTTGGATCAGTGTTCTTTAATCACCTGGGGAGCTTTCAAAATAACTTCTGACACGGAGCCCCACCCCTGCCAATTCTGACTTAATTGTCCCGAGGTACAGCTTGGCCACTGTCAAGTTTTTAAAGCTCCCCAGGTGATTTTCACTAGCGCTGAGAGCAACTGGACTAGAAAAAATAATTTCTTTTAAAGATAGGAGTGAGTTCAGCAAGTGAAATGCTAAAGGATGGAGCCATGGAGCAGCAGCTGAAAATACAGAGGCAGAGGTGGTGGTGACTGATGTGGAAGATCCTGGGAGGGAGGTGAGGATGGAGTCAGCAAGGTAGAGGCTGTGACTTAAAAAGAAAGCAATTCTTTAGTACTCAGCCATTAAAAAGAATGAAACAACGCCATTTGCAGCGACATAGATGGACCTAGAAATTGTCACGCTGAGTGAAATAAGTCAAAGAAGGAGAAATATCATATGACAAACCTTGTACTTGGAATCAAAAAAGAAATGATACAAATGAACTTATTGACAAGACAGAAACAGACTCACAGACTTAGAGAAGGGAGGGGAGTTTGGGGGCGAAATGCACGTGTGTGGGTTTAGTTGCTCAGTTGTGTCTGACGCTTTGCAACCCCATGGACTGTAGCCCACCAGGCTCTTTTGTCCATGGAATTTTCCAAGCAAGAATATTGGAGTGGGTTTCCATTTTCTACTCCAGGGGATCTTCTCGACCCAAGGATCGAACCCATGTCTCCTGCATTGGCAGGCAGATTCTTTACCACTTAGCCACCCAAGGAGAAAGGATACATATATTTGTATGGCTGAGGCCCTTTGCTGTTGCAGGCAACGATGAGGTCACACGGTAGAGGCATAAATGAGAGGTCAGGGAAAGGAGGCAGCAAGTCGAGTTTGACAGTGAGTGAGGACAGATGAGGGTAGCTGGAAGGATAGGTAGGTTGGATCAGTGTTCTTTAATCACCTGGGGAGCTTTCAAAATAACTTCTGACACGGAGCCCCACCCCTGCCAATTCTGACTTAATTGTCCCGAGGTACAGCTTGGCCACTGTCAAGTTTTTAAAGCTCCCCAGGTGATTTTCACTAGCGCTGAGAGCAACTGGACTAGAAAAAATAATTTCTTTTAAAGATAGGAGTGAGTTCAGCAAGTGAAATGCTAAAGGATGGAGCCATGGAGCAGCAGCTGAAAATACAGAGGCAGAGGTGGTGGTGACTGATGTGGAAGATCCTGGGAGGGAGGTGAGGATGGAGTCAGCAAGGTAGAGGCTGTGACTTAAAAAGAAAGCAATTCTTTAGTACTCAGCCATTAAAAAGAATGAAACAACGCCATTTGCAGCGACATAGATGGACCTAGAAATTGTCACGCTGAGTGAAATAAGTCAAAGAAGGAGAAATATCATATGACAAACCTTGTACTTGGAATCAAAAAAGAAATGATACAAATGAACTTATTGACAAGACAGAAACAGACTCACAGACTTAGAGAAGGGAGGGGAGTTTGGGGGCGAAATGCACGTGTGTGGGTTTAGTTGCTCAGTCGTGTCTGACGCTTTGCAACCCCATGGACTGTAGCCCACCAGGCTCTTTTGTCCATGGAATTTTCCAAGCAAGAATATTGGAGTGGGTTTCCATTTTCTACTCCAGGGGATCTTCTCGACCCAAGGATCGAACCCATGTCTCCTGCATTGGCAGGCAGATTCTTTACCACTTAGCCACCCAAGGAGAAAGGATACATATATTTGTATGGCTGAGGCCCTTTGCTGTTCACCTGAAACTATTACAACATTGTTAATCTGCTATACTCTGATATAAAATAAAGTTTTAAAAAAATTAAATAAATAAAGCTAAGCTAGGGAAAGATTTTAAAGAAAAAAAAAGGAAAGGAAGCAATTCCTTTATGACGGCAGAAACAGAGAGATGAAAAAATGTGGATGGAGTCAGGATAGAGGTGGCAGGATGGCAGCCTCTGATGAAGGCTGTGCTCTCTGAATCAATTAAGAGAAGAAAAGGCAGGGGGGTGCGAGGGTGGATGGATTAGAATTTGGAGGAAAATAGAGGGGACTAAGCAAGGTTGGGTGCCTGGTTTACGTTAGCAACCCTGAACTTGTAGCGTCAGCAGTATGTGAAGCGGATGGTTTTCAGCAGAATATTAAGAAATGTGCAAACAGTACTTCCCTAAGCATGAGGTTTACATTCTTCATACCCTGTTGTTGGGACGATTCAAAGTTAAACAGCTAAAACCATAGGAAGTACTGGGGTGGGGGTGATTTGCAAGTTAACCAACGAAATCCCTTGTAAATAGTTACACTTTCTGAATCCAAAACAAACAAACAAACAAACAAAAATCTTCTATTGCTATAAAAACATGGTAATAATAAAGAGAACATCGGGGCTTCCCTGGTGGCTCAGTGGTAAACAATCCGCCTGCCAATGCAAGAGACTCGGGTTTGATCTCTGATCCGAGAAGAACCCACATGCCTTGAGCAACTAAGCCCGTGCGCCACAACTGCTACGCCCATGCTTTGCAACAAGAGAAGCCACCTCAGTGAGAAGCTGGTGCACCACAACAGGTAAGTAGCCCCGAGAAACCTGCACAGCAACGAAGACCCAGAATAGATAAATAAATAAATCTTATATAATAATAAGAGAAAATCAACAGCATTCATTCTACATATTTTAAATAACAAAAAGTAAACCCTCTACATTTTTACCATTGTTTGCTTCTTACATACACTAGCATCTCCCTTCCCTATATTTGCAGTGAATTGTTTACAACTGTCCACAAATCTCACCATTTCCCACATTCAGTCTAATCCAATGCTTTCCGGTTTTATAACTGAGTAACTTGGTATTTGTGGAGCTGCAATCTGAACATTTTGAAGATGTGAAAAAAAGTAAGTCATACTGAATCCAGGAATACCTTAATTTTCCATGATACTGCTCTGGTTGGTGAGTAGGATAACCAAGTGTCCAGTTTTGCAAGGGACTGCGGGGTTTTTGGGAGGCAAGGCTGTCAGTGCAGAACCTAGAGCGTCCAGACAAACCTAGAGGGTCGATCACTTGACACTTTCCCCCACACAGCCCTCACTTGCTTGTAGATGACACATGCTTGTTCACACGTGGCCTGAGAGACCAGCAGAGAAAAAGTCTGCAAGCCAGGTTCCTGGCCGGAAGCTGGTGTGGTGAAAGGGACTCTCTGCCCTACCTTTTGCTCCATCAGACTTTCACTGCAGTGCAGGGGAGCAGCCACACACGGAAACTCCTTAAACCCCTGCCCTCCTTTGCCACCACGTTCTTTGATGAGGCTGTTCTGGTCTACCTTGACTCAGAGATGCCTGTTTCTATCTTGAGGTTATTGTCCTAAGAAGGCCTCCTTCCCTTCCCAAACCACAGTTCTTTTCTCCTTTCATCCTCAGATAAGATAAACTAAGCCAAACACATACTTTAATTATCAGGCCAAAGCACTTCTTGATAAAAGAATTTTAAACATCTCAATACAAAACGAGTGCTTTGCTCTTTAGACAGGGAGGGCACTGACTGACTTCCTTGGCCCTTTCACAATAGAAACCAGGTCTTTATCAGGAAGAACCTGCTTTCTTCATTCCGGGATGTGCTTTGCTTAGAGCCGATTTTAAAATAACCCGCAGATGAAAGTCATATTCTTGAGGGAGAACAGGAAAACAGTTTGTATCATAGAATGAATAAAAAGGTTTTTCTCCATTAAATCCTTCATCCGTGTTTGTTGATCTGATGAATAAATGAAGACAAAGCAGATTTATTTAATCCTGGAAAAGTTTCTCCTTGCCTTCACTGTAACTTAGCAAGTATGTGTTTCGCAACACAAGGTGTTAAAGTTTTGGAACCAGGCTATGGAGTGCATGAGGGCAAGTAAAGCAAAGTCCTGGCAATGCTAGTCAGTTGTGATCAATTAGGAGCCTGTAGTAAGGTGAGGAAAGAAAAGTGCAGAACAGAGGAGACCATTTTACTTTAGAATACCTTTTCCACAATCACATGGTGAGGCAACCCCATTATAAAAGAGGAAAGTGTCAAACATTGGATGGAGGCTCAGAGAGGAAAAAAGTATAGTGAATAAATTATTGACCCTGTATAAAACACAGAGAGAGCCTCTAAGGAGGATATGGTGGTTCAGATTTTGGTTGGTTTGTAAAGTTTTTTCCTGGTTTCTTGTAGCCCAGCATCGATGAAGAGTCACAGTCAAAAGAATTGTGAATCTGTCTTTGGCAGCCTGAAAGATGAACTCATATATTTGTTGTGGGTACTTTTAAAGAACCAGATCAAATACCTTACAGAAAGCATCCCAGAAATCCTCCCCAGCTACAGTTTTTTCTCCAAAGCTCTGGAGTCATTGTTGTTCAGACGCTCAGTAGTGTCCGACTCTTTGTGACCCCAAGGAATGTAGCTTACCAGGCTCCTCTGTCCATGAGACTGTCCAGGTGAGAATACTGGAGGGGGTAGCCATTCTCTTCTACAGGGGATCTTCCTCACCCAGGGATCGAACCCAGGTGTCCTGCATTGCAGGCGGATTCTTTGCTGTTTGAGCCACCAGGGAAACCCTCTGGATTCATGGCCGCCCCTAAAAATAAAATTACTGCTACTCACTCTGGTCCATGAAGTGGTCCTTCTTCACTTCCATGCTCCTCTCCCAGTTGTGGGCTTCCCTTGTGGCTCAGCTGGTAAAGAATCTGCTTGCAATGTGGGAGACCTGGGTTTGATCCCTGGGTTCAGAAGATCCCCCGGAGAAGGGAAAGGCTACCCATTCCAGTATTCTGGCCTGGAGAATTCCAGGGACTATAGAGTCCCTGGGGTTGCAAAGAGTCAGACACGACTGAGTGAATTTCACTCCCAGTTGTAAGTGGCCCTCAGGATTCCTGCCCCTAACCGCCAGCTCTGCTAGGATGTAGGATGTAGGATGCTGGAGAAATCTCTATTCATCCCCTACCCTGTTCCTCCTCACTTTCCACATAGCAGAGTCTGCGGAATCCTTTGGGAAATGATGTTCCCTCTCTCTGACTGTTTTGCCGGGGGGATGGAGGGGGGTGGGGGAGAACAAACCTCTCGGTGGCATGTTTCTGGCCAATAAGATTCTCCAGTTCATTCTACCTGCATTCCTGGTGGAGATCATTCTGTCTGGGAAGGCTTGAGCGGCTGGGAGCAGATAGGCTCAACTCAGAATAGAAGGGAAATGAGATCAGCGGTCGAGTGTAGCTTGTTTTTCTGTGGGTCAGTCTACGAGGGACAGTTGTGTAAGTCACAGTGTGAAACTCCCAAATGTGTTTAGGTTAAGATTTGATCTTGTGGAATGGCAACCTAAACAAATCTTAATTTTTTCCCCTGTGAGGCCAGAGTTGTAGCCCCCATGTTCAAGTGAGTTCTGGTCTGCCCATCATCTGTATTCTGATTGTCTTGGGCCACATAGAATGCCCTCATTTCACTTCTCCTTCAACACTGATATGTGACCCTAGGTCTGTCTGTGCAACTGTACTCATTAGGGTGTTCACACACTTTAGCCCTGTGTCTCCACTTCTAGAACTCTATGCCAAAGAAATAATCAGAGATGCAGACATATATTTATGCCAAATACAGGTTTACTTGCAATAGTGAAAAAATAGGTATGACCCAGCGCCCGCAACTTGTCCCTGGTCTCCTGACGTGGACAACTGGCCAGAGTGCCCCAATGGGTAAGGAACAAGAGACTTTATTGACTAGTCCCCTACCCTGTTCCTCCTCACTTTCCACATAGCAGAGTCTGCGGAATCCTTTGGGAAATGATGTTCCCTCTCTCTGACTGTTTTGCCGGGGGGATGGAGGGGGGTGGGGGAGAACAAACCTCTCGGTGGCATGTTTCTGGCCAATAAGATTCTCCAGTTCATTCTACCTGCATTCCTGGTGGAGATCATTCTGTCTGGGAAGGCTTGAGTGGCTGGGAGCAGATAGGCTCAACTCAGAATAGAAGGGAAATGAGATCAGCGGTCAGTGTAGCTTGTTTTTCTGTGGGTCAGTCTACGAGGGACAGTTGTGTAAGTCACAGTGTGAAACTCCCAAATGTGTTTAGGTTAAGATTTGATCTTGTGGAATGGCAACCTAAACAAATCTTAATTTTTTCCCCTGTGAGGCCAGAGTTGTAGCCCCCATGTTCAAGTGAGTTCTGGTCTGCCCATCATCTGTATTCTGATTGTCTTAGGCCACATAGAATGCCCTCATTTCACTTCTCCTTCAACACTGATATGTGACCCTAGGTCTGTCTGTGCAACTGTACTCATTAGGGTGTTCACATACTTTAGCCCTGTGTCTCCACTTCTAGAACTCTATGCCAAAGAAATAATCAGAGATGCAGACATATATTTATGCCAAATACAGGTTTACTTGCAATAGTGAAAAAATAGGTATGACCCAGCGCCCGCAACTTGTCCCTGGTCTCCTGACGTGGACAACTGGCCAGAGTGCCCCAATGGGTAAGGAACAAGAGACTTTATTGACCTCTCTCCCCTTCCCTCTCTCTTTCCTCTCCTTAACCCTTCCTGTCCTTCTCTGTTTTTCTAGTTCCCTGGTCCTGGACGCAGGAATCTGGTCCAGGAATCTGGTCTCAGGAATCAGCCTGAGCTGAGGATTGGAGACTGATCACCTCCTCTTGGCAGAGAACTCAAATTCTGGTTCTGGTCTGGTCCGATTTCTGGTAGGGCCAGGTTCCAGTCCTCCCTTCTCTAGAGGCCCAGGGAAAAGTCCCATAATGCCTGGGTATCTGTAGGTGGCAGGAGACATCTGTAAGTTCGCCCCTTTAGCACCCCCTCTCCCGCCTCTTCCCCCTTCTTCTTTCAACCTGGCTTCCTTTCCTCCCTTGAAATTTTTGATGTTAGTACTTGGATTCTTGTATTTAAGGGCTTTCCTGGTGGTGCAGAGGTTAAAGCGTCTGCCTGCAATGTGGGATATATGGGTTTGATCCCTGGGTTGGGAAGATCCCGTGGAGAAGGAAATGGCAACCCACTCCAGTATTCTTGCCTGGAGAATCCCATGGATGGAGAAGCTTGGTGGGCTACAGTCCACAGGTCACAAAGAATCAGACACAACTGAGCGACTTCATTTTCACTTTCTAAATGTCCCCAAACCAAGAAATGGCTACTTTTTTTGATAATAAATGTCGGAGAAGGCAATGGCACCCTTTTCCAGTACTCTTGCCTGGTAAATCCCATGGACGGAGGAGCCTGGTGGGCTGCAGTCCATGGGGTCGGGAAGAGTTGGACACGACTGAGCAACTTCATTTTCACTTTTCACTTTTACGCACTAAAGAAGGAAATGGCAACCCACTTCAGTGTTCTTGCCTGAAGAATCCCAGGGATGAGGAAGCCTGGTGGGCCGCCGTCTATGGGGTCGCACAGAGTCGGACACGACTGATGTGACTTAGCAGCAGTAGCAGCATGATGAAATATACATCTATCAGAATTCTGATATCAAAAACTATTTAATAACAAAGTGTTTCTAATTTAATTTTAACTAAAAATCATGAATGAAAATTCTACTTGAAGTATGACATCAATTTTGTATATGTATATTTGTATGTGCATGTGTGTATACATACAACACAAACACAATTTGGTTGCCCCTAGGTAGTAGAAATATAGGTATTATCTTTCTGCATTTTATCATGAACATGTTTGTTTTACAGTCATAAGCAAATAAATATTCTTGTAAATGAAAAAAGAAAATAGTTCTTAGCCGAGTAACTGATGAGAAAGGAAGCATGGAACTTACTTGGTGGTCCAGTGGTTAAGAATCTCCCCTGCCAACGCAGGGAACACAGGTTCGGTCCCTGATCTGGGAAGATTCCACGTGCTATGGAGCAACTAAACCCAGGTGCCACAGCTACGGAAGCCTCCGTGCCTAGAGCCTGTATCTGCAACAAGAGAAGCCACCACAAGGAGAAGTCTGAGCACCACAGCTAGAGGGTAGCCCCAGACTAGAAAGTATCCCTTCCTTTCTGCGACTAGAAAAAATCCCACACGCATCAGTGAAGACCCAGCATAGCCAAAAATGAATGAAACAGATACAAATTTTAAAAAAGAAAGCTGGAACAGCGTAAATGGTTAACAATATGGGAATGGGTAAATGAATGGGAGGGCGTTCGTGTGTCTCACCTCCCTGAGGGCCACACCTCCTGCTCCTGACTGTGTGGAGGGCACCTGGTCAGTCAGACCTGAGTCACCCCAGCCTCCTCCTCTCTGTCCTCTCCTGATCCTGCCATCTGTGATGATAGATATGACTGTTGACCTCTTATCAACTTGGACACGACCCTGCTGGCCTTCCTCTCTTGTTTAGAGAAGCCCACACCTCCTACTGCGGGGTTCAGTAGAACTGGCCATCCTGCACCCCACTAAGTGGGGTTCCCAGAGCTCAGCTTTGCCAATGGCTGCCCCATCCCCCAACCCAGTGATTCATTCAGCTGAGGCACCCACCAGCTCCACTGATCATTTTCTTCAGAAGCCTTCAGGAAAACCACTGTCATCTCCTCTGGGACCAAGAGCTGTAACGATATAAGCCAGAGACCAGCTGGCTTTACATGACCAGTTTTCCTTCAGGAAAATATATTGTCCATATTGGAGACAGTGATACCAATGCAGGTGATACGAAATGAGAAATAATTAAGTTCTAAAGACATTGTTTGAGCCTCTGAATTCAACAATGACAGAACTTCTTTTCATTTTCATCAGTTAATAAACTTCTCCTCTTTCTCCCTCCCTTCCTCTTTCTCTTTTCTCTATTATTCACTTGCTCCTGTTGTTGATTTTTTCTTAAGCTTGTTTGAGAAAGGGCTCTGTCACTTGTAACCAAAGGAGTTCTGACTCAAACAGTTAGCCTGCCTTGGACATTGCAACCTGGCTTTTGGAAGTAACTATTTGGCTTTCTTGTATGCCAAGCAAGTCTGGACATTTTCTAGAGAAACTCTTGACTTAGAGGGCATGACCTTAGACAATCCTTTTTCCTGTATTTGTGGACACTTTCTGTCTTGTTGGCTGGAAATTTCTTTCCTCACTACCAGTAAGAGACTGAAATCAGGCATGTATCATTTATTATTTATAGGCACTAAAAATTTTGAGGGCATTTTTAATGACATGGGAAAATACTTGTGATATATGACTTCAATTAGTTAAGTATGTAATAATAGCTAGTCACTGAAAACTACTAGAAGGAAATTTATCAAAATATTAACAGTGATTATAGCTAAGAGATAAGATTATGGGTGATTTATATATTACATTTTCTAAGTTTATAAATGGACATGCAATTATTTTGTGATTAGAAAGTTAAAAAGTTATTAAAATAAATACATAAATTGTAGTGCACTTATCCAAAGGACAATTTTGTAATCATTAGAAAGAATGTTTTGAAGATATTTCAGTGACACTGAAAAATGCTCATAATAGAACAATGGGAAAGGTAGACAAAACTGTATATATCACTGATCTCAATTATGTTAATTATAGATGTATAAATAGATGCATAGGAAAGGACTAAAGAAATTGCTTCAAAACATGAATAGAAGTTATCTCTGAGCTATGAAATCAGGGTTCAGTTTGGGTTTTCTTCTTTAATATGTGTTTGGTTTTCTAGCTTTCAGAATCAGAATTTTTTTATAATAAAACAGTTAAGTGTTACTCTGGTGGAGAATCCCCCCCCCCCCCATTTAATGTAGGATGCTTCTCACCTGTTCTCCTTTCTCCAGGTCAGGGGCTGAAGTCCTATCTGCTTCTGTTGCAGGAACAGGTGGGTTGGGATCAATTTTTTTTCCGGATGGCCTTAAACTCTTTCACCAGAGATGACTGTCTTCTTGAAGCCAAGTTTCTCCTGGTTTATCTTCCAGTTTAGCTATACAACACACTTATATTTACATATGCTGTGTTGGGCTGAGTCGTTCAGTCCTGTCCGACTCTTTGTGACCCCATCGATAGTAGCCTGCCAGGCTCCTCTGTCCATGGGTACTCTCCAGGCAAGAATACTGGAGTGGATTGCCATGCCCTCCTCCAGGGAATCTTCGCATCCCAGGGATTGAGCCAAGGTCTCCCGCATAGAAAGATTCTTTGCTGTCTGAGTCACCAGGGAAGCCCATACAACTATAGCAGAATTTCTTGGAAAGGGAGGAATTAAAGCAGGAAATGTAGCAAAAGAAAAAGGAAGATTTGTGCAACATTTTGAAGCAAGTGAAATACTTTACGTACGTTTTGGTCATTTAATCCTTTCATAATCCCTCTGGAAAAAGCATCATCATTTCCCCTGATTAATAGATTAACAAAGCAAAGTCTTAAAGAGAAATATGAAATAACCTCTCTACCTTCACACAACCAATAAGTGGTGAAAGTGGGATTTGAACCAAGGCAATCTAGGGCCTGTGCTGTTAACCAGTACGTATAGGATAGATCGAGGTAATGTACATGGTGAGTTTTGTATAAACTAATGCAAAGAGTCGGACAAACTAATGCAAAGAGTCGGACAGATCGAGGTAATGTACATGGTGAGTTTTGTATAAACTAATGCAAAGAGTCGGACACGACTGAATGACTTCACTTCACAATGCCTTCTTAGCTGAAAATCTGTGAAACCCTTGCAAAAAGTGGTAAGGGAAAAGTTTCCGTTCCTTGTTTTAGTTCCTTTCTTGGTTTATTATCTGATTCTGCACTATTTCTTGATACTCATCTGTATAAGATACATAACTGATACAACAAAATGAAGACCTCTTTGGATCAAGGAGGGCTTCCCTGGTGGCTCAGATGGTAAAGAATCTGCCTGCCATGCAGGAGACCTGGGTTTGATCCCTGGGTCAAAGGAAGAGCCACTAGGGAAGGGAACATCTACCCACTCCAATATTCTTACCAGGAGAAGTCCATGGACAGAGGAGCCTGGAGGGCTACAGTCCATTGGGTCACAAAAAGTCAGACAGGACTGAACGACAAACACCTTCATTTTTTCTTGGACCAAGGATTTTTAAAATAATTGTAAAAAAAAAAAAAAAGCGCAACTCTCTGTAACTGATTGGAGCTCAGACTTTAAAAATATACCGTGTTCAGTAGTTGTGCATGTAGTTTTAGATACTTCTGTTTCTGCATAGATCTGTGAAGGAAAAGATGAGGGAGGTTATTCTCACATGTACTTACTGTAAAAGTGTGAGCTCATTTTCTGGTCTCCTTCACTTTGTTCTATGTTGCTAGGGTATGAAGCATTTTAAAGATCAGCTTAGTTTTTATTGATTAGGCAGCAACACTGAGTTTAAGACTTAACTGGGGGCTTCCCTGGTGGCTCAGCTCAGTTCAGTTCAGTGGCTCAATCATGTCTGACTCATTGTGACCCCAGGGACTGCAGCACACCAGGCTTCCCTGTCCATCACCAGCTCCCGAAACTTGCTCAAACTTATGTCCATCAAGTTGGTGATGCCATCCAACCATCTCATCCTCTGTCATCCCCTTCTCCTCCTTCCCTCAATCTTTTCCCAGCATCAAGGCCTTATCCAGTGGGTCAGTTCTTTGGATCAAGTGGCCAAAGTATTAGAGTTTCAGCTTCAGCATCAGTTCTTTCAATGAATATTCAGGACTAATTTCCTTTAGGATGGACTGGTTGGATCTCCTTGCAATCCAAGGGACTCTCAAGAGTCTCCTCCAACACCACAATTCAAAAGCATCAATTCTTTCGCATTCAGCTTTCTTTATAGTCCAACTCTCACATCCATACATGACTACGTGAAAACCAAAGCTTTGATGAGACAGACCTTTGTTGGCAAAGTAATATCTCTGCTTTTAAATATGCTATCTAGCTTGGTCACAGTTTTTCTTCCAAGGAGCAAACATCTTTTAATTTCATGGCTGCAGTTATCATCTGCAGTCATTTTGTAGCCCCCAACGGTAAAGTTTTTCACTATTTCCATTGTTTTCCCATGTCCATGTTCACTCTTGCCATCTCATGTCTGACCACTTCCAGTTTGCCTTGACTCCACAAAAGAATGAAGAGATAGAGCCAAAGCAAAAACAACGAGTTCTGGATGTGTTCAGTGATGGAAGTAAAGTCTGATGCTGTAAAGAGCAATATTGCATAGGAACCCTGGTGGCTCAGTGGTAAAAGAATCCAGCTGCTAGTGTAGAAGATACAGGTTCAGTCCCTGGCCCGAGAAGAGCCTATATGCTACACAGCAACTAAGCCTGTGTACCACAACTAGTAATCCCCATGCGCTAGAGCCTGGGAGCCACAGCTACTGACCCTGTGTGCTGCAGCTACTGAAGTCTGCATGCCCTAAAGCCTATGCCCTGCCCAAAGAGAAGCCATTGCAATGAGAAGCCTGCACACTGCAATGAACAGTGCAGCCCCAGCTCGCCACAACCAAAGAAAAGCCTGCGCAGCAGTGAACACCCGGCACAGCCATAAATGAATTAATAAATAAAATTTAAAAGACTTATCTGGAGAAATTACCTCCCTTTTGCCAAAATTATTGTCAATGTGGTTCTATCTTTTGAAGCCTCTGATCTGAGCCTCTCACTATGGCTTGACCTGTTTGTTCACTCGTATCTGCCTGAGTGGGAAACCTACTCAAGAAGCAGGGAGTGGCAGGGGACTCAGGGCAGCTGACTTGAGACCAGAGAAGAGAAACTTTAGAGAAGATGAAATGTCCAACAATATTAAAAGCTGAAGACAGGTGAAGTGGTGAAAAGGAAAAATAGTCGGCTTTGGAAATTTCAGGTGGTTACTGGAGCAGATATGAAAGAGAGGCAGAAGTATAATTCAGGTTGCAGTGTGGTTAGGAATGAGTGGGAAGTGAGGGAGTAGGTGAATCTGAGCAGATTCTTCTTTCTTTGGCAGTGAAGAGCAGGTGGGAAGTTTAAGCATGTGGAAGAGTTGAGAAAAAGTGTGCTTGCCAGCTTGCGTGCGTGCGTGCGTGTGTGTGTGTGTGTGTGTGTGTGTGTGTGTGTGTGCAGGAAGTGAGAAAGCTGAGCAGGGTATAAGTGAAATAGGAAGCGACACATTCAGAGAGAGGAAGGGTAGAAGAAGAAGAATTACCATTACTGAGCTACTCTGTTCCAGCTAGGACTTCATATTGTTTCATTTAATGCACACAGCAATCTTGGGAAGAAAGTGAGGATCAGAGAAGGTAAATAATTTGCCCAAGATCAAACAGCAATTATTCTGGCAGATTAAACACACAGACCTATAAGCTCTATGTGTGGAAGAGATGGAAAAGCAGAAAGATTATTTAGTAAAAAAAGGTCTTAGAGGAAGTGGTTGGAATTTAAACATGGGTTAATAAGACTGAGGGAAATAATTACCCCAGAGGCAAAGAAAGATGGAATCAGAAAATACTGTAAAAGAGACTACAACTTAACTTCATTTTATTTCCTCGATAAAAATAGTCTATATATCTGTCGTAGGTGTCCAGCTAGGTTTCTAGGAGACCATCTATGATTCCATTAGGCCTAGAGTGATAGCTGCTAAGTCACTTCAGTCGTGTCCAACTCTGTGTGACCCCATAGATGGCAGCCCACCAGGCTCCCCCATCCCTGGGATTCTCGAGGCAAGAACACTGGAGTGGGTTGCCATTTCCTTCTCCAATACATGAAAGTGAAAAGTGAAAGTGAAGTCGCTCAGTCATGTCTGACTCTGAGCAACCCCATGGACTGCAGCCTACCAAGCTCCTCCATCCATGGGATTTTCCAGGCAAGAGTACTGGAGTGGGGTGCCATTGCCTTCTCCGAAGAGTGATAGAAACATATATAAATATATGGAATTTTAGTTCTCTGACTAGGAATAGGATCTGAGCCCTTGGGAGTGAGAACACAGTCCTAATCACTGGACCACCAGTGAATTCCAATATATCTTTTTTTTTTAAATCCCCTGTTTGTGTGTGGTTTTGATCATCCCCCAAATTATTTTGGATAGTACACTGTGCCCTTGCACTACTGTGCAATCAGACAGCTATTCCTTTTACCTGGAATTTCCCTCCTCATCTATTTATGTGTATGGAGCGAGACACTACTAGCAAACCAAATGAAATAAATACTGACATCAATGAGTCCCATTCAAGAATTTGGTCTTACGATTTTTATCTGTTAAGTTGCTGCTGGATTACATTGACTGGGCGTGTGAACTAGAAGAATTTTTAAATAAAGACTACTAAAAAATGAGCAACGAATTACAGCTGATCTTTGCATCATCTAGGCCATTGCCATTGAAATTTGTGACCTACTTTATCTTATATTCTGTTGCCATAGAGCTTAGGTTAAATGTGTAACTGAAGAAAATTGATTTCCAGTGCAAATCTTAATTTTTATTGTGCCCTGTAGTGCTGCAAGGATGATGCATGTGTGATAAGTCTCACATTTAAAAGATTCCAGGGGGAATTTTGAGAGTTAAAGTATTATGGCCTCTATCAGTGGATATTAAGATAATATATTTTCTGAAGATGTGTATCCTTTTCTTAAAAAAGCAAGGGACTTTATAAATATCCTTAGGCACAAAAGAAACAGGATTTTCTGTCTTCTTCAGAAATAGTCTCCAATTTACAGAGGTCAATCAGTATTTCCTAAAAAGGAAAAACAATATTTATCTTGAAAAATATAAGCTTCAAACACAAGAATAAATTCTTGTCCCTCAAATGTTTTAATGCCTCATTTGGTTTCAAAATCAATTCTGTAATTTAGAATTCTCAATACTTTATCTTTATGCATTAAAAAAAACAAACAAAAAACCAGCTGGGAAACATCTGTCAGTGGAAGAGTATGTGTTTGGTTAGGTAGGTGGAAGAAGGGGTCTGATCAAGTCTAAGGGTTAGCATTCTCCAGCATTCTCTGCAAAAGGGTACGTTTGTTTCTGAATGATAAAGCTTTTTTCATTGTATCTGTGATATTGTGATTTTAATGAGAAATATATATTTGGTCTTTGAGCATTGTTCCTGCACACAGTTCTGAAAATGCATGGGATTTCCTAAGTGTTGAGAATAATAAGGGTGCCTTTTGTTATGTTAATGAGAATACTTTTTGAGAAGCCCCTTGGTAACCTAAGGATGGGGGCTGGTTGCCAGGGGAAGCAGTTCTGATTAGAGGCCTGGATCTGCCCCCTCCATCTGCCCCCTCCAGGAAGGGAAAAGGAGTGGGCAGTTGAATCAATCACCAATCACCAATGGGCCAATTCCCAATATATATGGGGGCCTCCTTAAAAACCCAAAAGGAGGGTTTGAAAAGCTTCCAGGTAGGTGAACCAGAATGCTCTCACATGCTGGGCCCCAAGTCCATGGGCATAGAAACTCCTGTTCTCAGGACTTAGACTTCTGTGTCTCTTCAGTTCATAGCCTTTAACATCTTTTAAAAATCAATAATCTAGTGAGCAAGCTGTTTTCCAGAGTTCTGTGAGCCACTCTAGCAAATTAATCAAATCCTGGGGTGGCGGGGGCAGGGTAGGAACCTCCAATTTATAGCCAGTTAGTGAGAAGCATAGCTCAGTTGATAAAGAATCTGCCTGCAATGCAGGAGACCCCAGTTCCAGTCCTGGGTCAGAAAGATCTGCTGGAGAAGGGATAAGCAACCCACTCCAGTATTCTGGGCTTCCTGTGTGGCTCAGCTGGTAAAGAATCCACCTGCAATGAGGGAGACCTGGGTTTAGTCCCTGGGTTGGGAAGATCTCCTGGAGAAGGGAAAGGCCACCCACTCCAGTATTCTGGCCTGGAAAATTCCATGGACTGTATGGTCCATGGGGTCGCAAAGAGTTGGACACGACTGAGCGACTTTCACTTTCAGTCAGAAGCACAGGTGATGACCTGGAGTTGCTATTGGTGTCTGAAGTGGGGGCAGTCTTGTGGCACCAAGCCCTTAACATATAGGATCTGACACTATTTCCTTGTATACAGTGTCAGAATTGAGTTAAATTTGAGGCATATCTGGTCAATATCTCAGGGAACTGTAATTGCTCAGTAGTGTGGAAAAAAATTGTAACATCTTGTTTTCTTTTTAAGTCGCTTTAGTCGAGTCCAACTCTTTGCCCATGACTCTTTACTCCGTGGACTGTAGCCCACCAGGCTCCTCCACCCATGCAATTCTCCAGGCAAGAATACTGGAGTAGGTTGCCATGCCCTTCCCCAGGGTATCTTTCTAGCTCAGGGATGGAACCTGGGTCTCCCACGTTTCAAGCAGATTCTTTATCATCTGAGCCACCAGGGAAGCCTTGGTATATGTTTAAGTCTCTATAAATCTGGGAGTTTATAGTGCGTCAGTTCAGTTCAGTTCAGTCGCTCAGTCATGTCCGACTCTTTAAACCCCAAATGTGTTTTCTTTGACCTGCATCAGATTGGTTGTTGTTTCTGTCTAATCTGTCTCAGTTTGCTTATCTTTGGGTAAAGTGAGCTTTTCAGTTATATTGGTCCTGAAACATGAGGGAAGGGGGCAAGGCATAGCATTTAAAAGAATGACATAGCTGTTGCTGTTGTTTAGTCAATAAGTCATAACTGACTCTTTCTCAACCCCGAGGAGTGGACATGACATAATCTGATTAAGACCAAACATTGTATTGGCCAATAAGTTCGTTCAGTTTTTTGTAAGGAAAAATTCCAAACAAACTTTTTGACCAACCCAGTAGGTCCAAGGTGGCAGATGAATTGACTTCCACTAGACCTTCAGCTTCAGTGGGCTTACTGTGGGCATCCCAGGTGGCACTAGTGGTAAAGAACCTGCCTGCAATGCAGGAGATATAAGAGACATGGGTTCCGTCCCCGGGTCAGGAAGATTCCCTTGGAGGAGTGCAAGGCAACCCACTCCAGTATGCTCACTGTAATACATTTGCATAAGCTAAGTGACATACCAAACAGCGCCATGACAGTTTTAAGGCTGACTATAAAAATCAAAAGGTGAGCACTGGAGCCTTCCCTGGTGACACAGTGCTAAGAATCCACCTGCCAATTCAGGAGACATGGGTTCATCCCTGGTCCAGGAAGATCCCACCTGCCACAAAGCAACTAGGCCTCTGCACCACAACCACTGAGCCTGAGCTATAGAGCCCAGGAGCTGCAACGATTCAGCCCGTATACCACAACTACTAAAGCACCATGCTCTGCAACGAGAAGTCCATGCACTGAACTAGAGAAAAGCCCCAGAAGCATCAAAGACCCAGAACAACCAAAAATAAATAAATTTTTTTTAAAGCCCCTTAAAAAAAAAAGTGGGTAGTGGCCTAATTTTTGGAAATCCCACCCCTGGAATATTCCTTCCATTCATCAGCCTATGAAATTTCCCACCCCTCTAAAAATTGACAACTCCGTATCCTTGTCCCTCTAGCCTTCCTGGATGGCCCCACATTCTATCTGTTGAATGCATTTCTCTCTAAATAAATCCACTTCTTACCTATCACTTTGTCTCTCACCGAATTCCTTCTGTGATGAGACATCAGTAACTTGAGCTTCAATAAATCCTGAGACCAGGTGTGTGATCTCAGTTGAAAGACTGTGAGTTCAAGTCCCAATCTATGTTACATGGTTTCAATCCTTCCACTTCTTCTGTCTTATACCTGGCACAATTCATTCATTGCAGTTATAAAAGGGAAAAAAATTCCTATTTCCTTTTACTCAACTCCCCAAATTTCTGACATGAAAAGTGTAGTGTTTTCCACAGTAAGCTTGTCTCTGATTTTCAGTGGACACTGACTGGATGTCCTGTAATTTAACTGAATTCTGACACCAACTGCTCATAGTTAGTGCAAACCTCATAGGTTAAGGCCTTAGTCTCACAAGACTGTCACCCCACCCTCCAGATCTCAGGTCCCGGGTAGCTGCTTGTGCTTCTGACCAAATGAGTACAAATTGAAGGTTCTCACAATTCTCTCCTCAGATTTGATCATTTATGAGAACATATCAGAGAACTCAGGAAAGTGCTTACTTGATTACTGGTTTATGACAAAGTTTACAACCCAGGAGCAGCCAAATGGAAGAGATTCACGGGGGCAAAGTATGTGGGAAGTTGCATGAAGATTCCTTGCCCTCTTTGGGCACCCTGCCCTCCCAGAACCAACCCAGAGGCTCTCTGAACCCCATCGTTTAAGGGTTTTATGCAGGTTCATTAAACAGGTATGACTGATTCAGTCATTGGCCACTGGAGATGAGATCAGTTTCCAGCCCCTCATCTTTTCTTTTACCGAGAATAGTGGCCTGCGGAGTAGGCTGGGGTGGTGTTGAAAGTTCCAGCTCTTAAGTGGTTAGTTCCTCTAGCAACCATTTTCCCAGAGCCAGCTCATTAGCACAAACTCAGATAGGATGAAAGGGGCAGGGCTTATTAAAAAAAAACAGAGATGCTTTTCTCATCCCTATTACTCAGATAGTGCCAAGATTTTAGGAGCTAGATTTCTTATTATGTCACAGGTTACTTCCTGGCATTTGATTTTGTTACTTTGCCTTAAACAATTTGGGGTGGGGGTGAGGAGTGATACATAATTGATAAATTACATTGAACAAAAGTATTCATTTATATTTTTACTTGCTTATTAAATCTGTTTATATTAGTTTACTTCACATCTGTTTTGTTTTCATTTTTGGAGTTTTATGGCTTTATCGCAGGTGATGGAGGTCTCTTTCAGGCTTTCAGAGTGAAATGAGAAAGCCTTGAGGCCCTTTGGGCATTTTTCTTAACACTTCTTTAATTTATAGAGCTGGTGAGTTATGGTTTGTGCTTTCCACCTCTTCTCAATCTGTGCCGTTTCTGTACACCTCTGTTAACTGTGCATCTTTCTGGGATTTTAGGATCAAACTCACTGAGACAGAATCCACTATGGAGAGCCCAGGTTTGCTCACTGAGGTTTCTCTATGGATAAGATACAGGATCCTATCTGTCCAAGGATGTGCTGGCCAGAGCTGCTGTTGTGACATGACTCTGGAGAATAACTGGCAGAAAAGAAACTACCCTTAGCTACTTGTTCAAAATAGGACTTTTGGGGATGAGAACTCAGTAGCTAAGATGCCATTGGTACAGAGGATCAGTCATTAGTTCAGTTCCTCAGTCATGTGCAACTCTTTGCAACCCCATGGACTGTAGCACACCAGTCCTCCCTATCCATCACCAACTCCTGGAGTTTACTCAAACTCATGTCCATTGAGTCGGTGATGCCATCTAACTATCTCATCCTCTATCATCCTCTACTCCTGCCCTCAGTCTTTTCCTAGCATCAGGTTCTTTTCCAATGAGTCAATTCTTCGCATCAGCTGGCCAAAGTATTGCAGATTCAGTTTCAGCCTCAGTTCTTCCAATGAATATTCAGGACTGATTTCCTTCAGAATGGAATGGTTGGATCTCCTTGCTGTCCAAGGGACTCTTAAGAATCTTCTCCAACACCACAGTTCAAAAGCATCAATTCTTCGATGCTCAGCTTTCCTTATAGTCCAACTCTCACATCCATACATGACTACTGGAAAAACCATAGCCTTGACCAGATGGACCTTTGTTGGAAATGTAATGTCTCTAATTTTTAATATGCTGTCTAGGTTGGTCATAGCTTTCTTCCAAAGAGCAAAGGTCTTTTAATTTCATGGCTGCAGTCATCATCTGCAGTGATTTTGGTGCACAAAAATATAAAGTCTGTCACTGTTTCCATTGTTTCCCCGTCTATTTGCCATGAAGTAATGGAACTGGATGCCATGATCTTAGTTTCTTTAATGTTGAATTTTAAGCCAACTTTTTCACTCTCCTTTTTTTCTGGTACAGAGGATGCCAGAACTCAACTGTAGTTAAGAGCATGTATCCTGGAATCATATTGCCTATGGTTCATAGTTTGATTCTACCATTTACTTATTGCTTAGGTGAGTTACTGTACTAATCTGTGCTTCAGTCTCATCTGACAAATGAGTATAATAATAACATACATCTCATAGTGTTGCTATAAGGATTAAATTAAATGACGTATGTGAAGGGTCTAGAATAGAGCTGGAAAGACTCATATGTTTTGGTTATTATAATTATCATGACTGCTATTTGGATACTTCCAAAAGTCTAGCCTACTGCCTTTCACATAGTAGCTTTTTAATAAATATTTGCTGTATGAATTTATGAAGCAATGAATTAGTCACACAGCAGTGCCTGAAATATGTAGTTTGGCTGAGTAAATTGTACCTCAGGTGGGACTTTAAAATATTGTATTTAGAGATTAATATAAATATCTCATATTTTCTTTCAAAAATTATTTCTGTAATGAGATTTGCATGTCAAATGGGCTTTTTAACAGAAAGTTACTCTACCTCATAGCCCCTAAAGTAGTACTAGATGATCCATTTGTTAACCTTCATGAGATCCCAGTGTACAGCTAGCAGTGGTTTTCTTTATTGGCTAAGCAACTTGTAGTGTCTGCCACAGAAACATATATTAATTTTTAACTTGCCAAATTTTATTCCATAAAGCCAATAGCAGTGGATGAGAGAAACTTATCCATATCGCTGCCAACAATAAATATTATTGCTTTAATTTTTTTCTATTTTCTTTTCATCCTGTTAATGTGAAGTGATATAATGGAAATTTTAAGCTTGAAATTCACAGATTAGAAACAGGCTGGTAGGGAATCAAGTCCATCAATCTGGGTTCTTCATGGAGCTGAACATTATTGAAACAGGTGAAATACACTGCAGATCTTTGTTTGGACAGAATCTACTACCCACCCTTTGTTTTTTTAGCAGATGGTTAGCGCTGCTTGTCCAATGTGCCATGGCCATATATGTCATTTACAGATGATCCTTAGAACTTGTTGTTCTTCCAAAGGTACTAGGAAGTATTCAATATAAAAAGACACTGTTTTAATACTTCAAGTGTGCTATTACATCTTCATGATTATCAATGAAAAAAACCTGTCATTAGCATCATTGTTTATCACAGTTCTTTAACTTACCCCCACAATTTCCAATTGCTACTATTTTAGATTTCCTTCATCTTATTATTTATGACTGTGCTGGGTCTTCATTGCTGGATGCAGCTTTCTCTAGTTGGAGGGCGATGGCTTCTCATTGCGCTGACTTCTCTTGTTGCAGAGCACAGGCTTTAGGGCGTGTGCACTCAGTAATTGCAGCTTGTAGGCTCTAGAAGTGGGCTTATTAGTTGTGGCACATGGGCTCAGTTGTCCCGAGGCATGGGGAATCGTCCCAGACCAGGGATGCAACGGGTGTTCCTTGCATTGCAAAGTTGGATTCTTAACCACTGGACCACCAGGGAAGCCCCTTTCTTCTGTTTAAATTTACTACCTTTAGTTTTTCTTCTTCGTTTACAAAATGCATTGACTTTTATCTACTTGCCATTTTAAACTTTTATCTTTTTTGTTTAATTATTTTTGTTAGGTGTAATTCTTTTTAACCTCATCATTACTGTTTCTTACTTTCTTCATCTTTTGGTTTTAACTAGCTTGTTGATTTTTGTCCCTTTTGATCTTATAAGTTTTCTGATTTTATCTGTTATCTTCTTTTCATATCCTTGGTTTATAAATAGCAAGCAAGAAATCTAGTTAAAGAGACAGATCCAAAAGGTTATGCTGATGATTTGATCACAGATAGAGAGGGAAAGGAAGGAATCAGTGTTGCAACCTAACAATTTAGCAAATGAGTAAGAAAGGATGTGATTTACTAAGGTAGGAAAAACAGAGAAGAATATTTTGGAAGCAAAAATATAGAAGTTTCTTCACTATCACTATTGACTGATTTGATCTCCTTGCTGTCAACACCACAGTTCAAAAGCATCCATTCTTCAGTGCTCAGTTTTCTACTGGAAAAATCAAGGCTTTGACTAGCCGGATCTTTGTTGGTTAAGTAATGTCTCTGCTTTTCAATATGCTATCTAGGTTGGTCATAGCTTTTCTTCAAAAGAGCAAGTGTCTTTTAATTTCATGGCTGCAGTCACCATCTGCAGTGATTTTGGAGCCCAAGAAAATAAAGTCTGCTACTGTTTCCATTGTTTCCCCATATTTGCCATGAACTGATGTTTTTGAACTGTGGTGTTGAAAAAGACTCTTGAGAGCCCCTTGGACTGTAAGGAGATCCAACCAGTTCATCCTAAAGGATATCAGTCCTGAATATTCAATGAAAGGATTGATGCTGAAGCTGAAACTCCAATTCTTTGGCCACCTGATGCAAAGAACTGACTCACTGGAAAAGACCCTGATGCTGGGAAAGATGGAAATTGGGAGGAGAGGGGGACAACAGAGGATGAGATGTTTGGATCACCAACTCAATGGACATGAGTTTGACTAAATTCCAGGAGTTGGTGATGGACAGGGAGGCCTGGCATGCTGCAGTCCATGGGGTCCCAAGGAGTTGGACTCAACTGAGTAACTGAACTGAACTGAACTGAACTTATGGGACTGGATGCCATGATCTTTGTTTTTTGAATGTTGAGTTTTAAGCCAGCTTTTTCATTCTCCTCTTTCATTTTCATCAAGTGGCTCTTTAGTTCCTCTTTGCTTTTGCCATAAGGGTGGGGTCATCTGCAAATTTGAGGTTATTAATATTTGTCCTGACAATCTTGACTCCAGCTGTGCTTCATCCAGTCCTGCATTTCACATGAAATTAAATAAGAAAGGTGACAATACATAGCCTTGATGTACTCCTTTCTCAGTTTGGAACCAGTCTGTTGTTTCATGTCCGGTTCTAACTGTTGCTTCTTGACCTGCATACAGATTTCTTAGGAGGCAATAAGGTGACAGTATTCCTATCTCTTTAAGAATTTTGCAGTTTGTTGTGATCTACACAATTGAATATGAATGCAAAGTCAAGTGGGCCTTAGGAAGCATCACTACCAACAAAGCTAGTGGAGGTGATGGAATTCCAGTTGAGCTATTTCAAATCCTAAAAGATGATGATGTGAAAGTGCTGCACTCAATATGCCAGCAAATTTGAAAAACTCAATAGCGGTCACAGGACTGGAAAGGTGTTTTCATTCCAATCCCAAAGAAGGGCAATGCCAAAGAATGCTCAAACTACCGCACAATTCCACTCATCTCACATGCTAGCAAAATAATGTTTGATATTCTCCAAGCTAGGCTTCAACAGTACGTGAACCATGAACTTCCAGATTTTCAAGCTGGATTTAGAAAAGGCAGAGGAACCAGAGATCAAATTGCCAACATTGACTGGATCATCAAAAAAGCCAGAGAGTTCCAGAAAAACATCTACTTCTGCTTTATTGACTATGCCAAAGCCTTTGACTGTGTGGATCACAACAAACTGTGTAAAATTCTTAAAGAGATGGGAATCCAAGACCACTTAACCTGCCTCTTGAGAAATCTGTATGCAGGTTAAGAAGCAACAGTTAGAATTGGACATAGAACAACAGACCAGTTCCAAATTGGGAAAAGGAGAACGTTAAGGGTGTATGTTGTCACCTTGTTTTTTAACTTATGGGCAGCATACATCATGAGAAATGCTGGACTGGATGAAGCACGAGCTGGAATCAAGATTGCTGGGAGAAATATCAATAACCTCAAATACGCAGATGACACCACCCTTATGGCAGAAAGTGAAGAAGATCTAAAGAGCCTCTTGATGAAAGTGAAAGAGGAGAGTGAAAAAGTTTGCTTAAAACTCAACATTCAAAAAACTAAGATCATGCCATCTGGTCCCATCACTTCATGGCAAATGGATGGGGAAGCAATGGAAACAGTGGCTGACTTTATTTTTTTGTGCTTCAAAATCACTGCAGATGGTGACCACAGCCATGAAATTAAAAGACCGTTGCTCCTTGGAAGAAAAGCTAAGACCAACATAGACAGCATATTAAAAAGCAGAGACATTACTTTGCCAACAAAGGTCCATCTAGTCAAAGCTTTGGTTTTTCCTGTAGTCATGTATGGATGTGAGACTTGGACTATAAAGAAAACTGAGCATCGAAGAACTGATGCTTTTGAACTGTGGTGTTGGAGAAGACTCTTCAGAGTCCCTTGGACAGCAAGGAGATCCAACCATTCCATTCT
>SJYC01035008.1:0-14775 GCA_006408675.1 Madoqua kirkii
ATGAGTCGGACACAACTGAGCGACTGAACTGACTGAATTGAAACAAAAATGTGACAAGTTATCCAGATGTTTTAAAAGAACAGAGCCTGTCATAAGAACGTCCAGTCTTTTCCTGTGGGTTTCTGAGGAGACTGTTGCTGCTGCTGCAGCTGCTAAGTTGCTTCAGTCATGTCCAACTCTGTGTGACCCCATAGACGGCAGCCCACCAGGCTCTGCCGTCCCTGGGATTCCTAGGTAAGAACACTGGAGTGGGTTGCCATTTCCTTCTCCAGTGCATAAAAGTGAAAAGTGAAACTGAAGTCACTCAGTCATGTCCGATTATTAGTGACCCCATGGTCTGCAGCCTACCAGGCTCCTCCGTCCATGGGATTTGCCAGGCAAGAGTACTGGAGTGGGTTGCCATTTCCAATTCCCCTCCTGCTGATAAGAAGCAGCTTGCCAATGACACCCATATATTTCTTACCAGGCAAGTCTACTTGGGATTATGGATAACCCAAGAGCTCTCTATTACATTCACTGGTCTGAAAACAACTCATAACCCAACTGTTCTTCCAAGTCCTTTACCAGTTTTCCAAGCTTTCTATCAAAGGAAAGTTGGAATGTATTGCTTCTTGTTGTCAACAGGCATTTCAAAAAGAGGGTAATTGACCAAAATCAAGAGTTCTTTGGTTGAGTTAGTAACAGGCTTTTCCTTTGTTCTAAATCCCTTCATAATCCTTTTCCAATTTTTTCCAGTATGGCCTGGATTTTACAAACCGCCTCTTTCCCG
Organism: Madoqua kirkii; assembly: GCA_006408675.1. NCBI lineage: Eukaryota > Metazoa > Chordata > Mammalia > Artiodactyla > Bovidae > Madoqua > Madoqua kirkii. The sequence continues at coordinate 770 of SJYC01035008.1, forward strand.
GCCTGCCAAATGGAGTCCTGGCCCCCAGTTTCAATTGAATCCACTTCCAGAAGTTCCTTGATTAGCATCTCTTCCAGAAGCCAGTAGGCTTTGACTGTCTTTTTTCCTATGAACTCTTCTACTTCTTGCTCAAGATACTGGACCTTCTCCAGCACATGTGTGATTGTTTTAATGCTTGGGGGAGTCTCTTCACCTGAAGATAAAACACTCTTCAGCAAGATGACTACCCTGGTCTTGAGTGCTGGGATGTTCGTGGGTGGCGTTACCGTAGAGATGAGGCTCAGCACTATATTGGACCTGGGAATCCAAGAGCTCTGACTGTTGTCATTCACTGGTGAGGACTCTCATACTGGTGGACACTGCAAGGAAAGTTGTGCTGGCTCATGCCTTGATCTGGTTGGCTGTAGGTGTAGGAGGAGTCCTTAGGCTGTGGAGTGGCGGTCAAGGAGGTGGCTGAGGAGACCACTGCTAGGCCACGATGAAGTGCTTTGTTCATGTAGAGATTCCCCAGTGATCCTGAGGGGACAGCTGAAGGCCAGAGGTATTGGGTTCCCATTCCATAAGCACCTGGCGGCGCCCATGAGTCCTCCTGGGGTCGTATGGGTGGTCCTGGTTTTGGAACACTACCATTACCACCCCCATAAGGGTAATGGAGTTGGTTCATTCCAGGTTCTGTGAAGCAGGATATCCTGGAACCTGCCCCCTAAGAGGGGGTGCTTCAGTCTGGCAGTCCTGCTGGGAGTATATCCAACGGGAGACTGGGGCTGGGCTGTTGCCAGCTGAACAGTTCAGTGCTTGGAACCTCTGTGGAGTTATTGGTCTGAGCATACCCAGCTGTGTAATAGGCCCCAGGGTATGAGGCAGTATTTGTCCCCAGGCCAGTGGGGTATGGTGGGCCATATCCCCCATTTGTATAAGAATTCACACTCTGGCTTTGCATTTCCTGTCTTACAGGCTGTGTACTTGGGTAAGGAGCCCGAGGTCGGGCAGCAGAATTCCAATAGTTAGAACTGTAACTGGGGTATAATGGCTGCTCCTGGTGGCCTCCGCCAGGCTCTGACCAGGCGCCTCCTCCTCCTTCCCCTAGGTGGTCTCTGCCTGCGCCCCCCCCACCGCCCCCCGCCATGTGCCCCTGCCAGGAAATGGGAAGCTGGGGAGGCTCGGGGCGGCAGGTAGATGGGCGGAGGCGGAGGCACCCGCAGGTCTCCACCCCCAGGCCCGTAGTAGCGGCCATAAGACGGGCCGTCACTGGGGCATAGCCGAGCGCCTCAAGGCCGACATGCTTCGTTTTTTTTTAAAAAATGTTTTTACTATTAGAATTCTCGGTTACTCTTAAGGTTGAGATACACACACACACACACACACACACACACACACAACATTATTATTAGTGGCATTAATTTTTGCTTTAGTTACTCAAGTGGCTTTTCTAAGTGTAGCTATATTAGTCAAGAAAGCACTTAGGCTGATGAATTAAGAAGTGTGCTTTCTGACTGGCTTCCTTTTACCTTTGGAGACTCTTTAATGCTTATTGTTAAGGATGCTTCAATAAATGCTGGAAAGTCAACAACAAGAAATATTTTTTGAGTTGCTTTTGGGATTCAGTTCAGTTCAGTCTCTCAATCGTGTCCGATTCTTTGCAACCACATGAATCGCAGCACGCCAGGCCTCTCTGTCCATCACCAACTCCTGGAGTTCACTCAGACTTGCATCCATCGAGTCAGTGATGCCATCCAGCCATCTCATTCTCTGTCGTCCCCTCCTGCCCCTAATCCCTCCCAGCATCAGAGTCTTTTCCAATGAGTCAACTCTTCACATGAGGTGGCGGCCAAAGCACTGGAGTTTCAGCTTTAGCATCATTCCTCCCAAAGAAATCCCAGGGTTGATCTCCTTCAGAATGGACTGGTTGGATCTCCTTGCAGTCCAAGGGACCCTCAAGAGTCTTTGCCAACCCCACAGTTCAAAAGCATCAATTTTTCAGTGCTCAGCCTTCTTCACAGTCCAACTCTCACATTCATACATGACCACAGGAAAAACCATAGCCTCAACTAGACGGAACTTAGTCAGCAAAGTAATGTCTCTGCTTTTGAGCTTAGCTACCTTCAAATATTCTGCATCTCCTTCCCCCCTCCCCGCCTTTAGTTAGTGCATTTTAAGCAGGTTTTCAGCTATTTGTAAGCTTTTCTCGAACAGTGATGATCAGTCAATCATATACTCCAAATACAGTGCTGCTACTTCTTCCTCATTTAAAAACAGTAATTTGAAGGGAAACAAAAGTGCCTTTAGGAAGAGGAACGGAGAGCCAGGAAACCTGGGTTCTACTACTAACATTATTATGAATTTATGCCCTTGGATTGTTATCTAATATCTTTGTTCTCAGTTTCTGCAGCTGGAAAAGGTTTTCCCTCTTATAAGGATAGTCAGAGAACAAACACCCCATGTATATGGAAGCACTTTGAGTTTTTCAGAAAGTCTCTGAAAGAATGTAAGAAAACTTACATCCTTAGCTACAACTGATTAAAAGCCATCTGTATCCATTTATCTTTGTGAGGATATAAGGAGGTGAAAAACAAACACTTATCCCAGTGCTTGGCAAGCAGTAGGTGCTCAGCTAAAATCACAATTTTCAATGCTTTTCTTGCCATCCTCCTTTTATCCCTTCTTTCCTAAATTGCTTTTAGTTTTCCTTTGCTAACTTACTCAAAACTTGTGACTTTTTCAGACACAAGACCATATTTAATATTCTAGGATAATCAGTGTAATAGTACAAAACTAGAATCAGGACCATGTCACCATGTTTTAGGAAATATATATATCATCTTAGAGAACAAACACACTAATAGGTCAACTGTTAGAGCAGAAAGAAAAGTGATAGACCTAGAGCCTGGAGAAGGTCCTGACTGGGGAAGCACACAGTGGTTCCAGCCACACTGATTAAAGGGTTGGTGGTTCAAGCTTAACTTGAGTAGTCCTTGTGCTGACTTTGTGCTGATGGAAGCAAGAGGCTGTGTCAGATTTCTGCTTCCTTTTGGGGGCGTTTGGCAAGTGTGAATTTTAAAAATGCCAATATTCTCTCTCCCTTGACATTACAGAGTAATTTGTGATTCTAATGTTATTACACATTCTCTCAAGTTTTTAAAAACAGACATGTTGTTATTAACAAGGAGAGATGTTTGGAGTACTCTCCAATAAATTAATCATCAAGATGTTCTGAATGGAGGTTAATTTTATGTCAGTGATCTTGAATATCTTTACTCTTCAGAGGAGAATTTAAGCGGCAAAACTCAGCAGCCAGAGTTGATTTATGCGAACGCCAGCCCTGAGCCTCAGTGACGGATGCTGGCTCTGTATCTGCCCCAAACCTTCCCTCCTTACCCCCACCTTCACATATTAAGAAGTGTCAACAAACCTCAAACCTACTCAAGTACAACCAGTTTGCCCCATATGGATTAAACCTCTATGGCTTAAATTTCTTACGAAAAGTAAAATGAGATCCTCTTATATAGAAGATGGATTTTACATTTCCGTCTGTGTCAAAGGACGAATGAAATGCCTTCTTTAATATAAGAATAAATAAGTGTAGGAAATTGAGTCCTATGAATCCAACCAGGTCACTGGGCATCTCTCCCGGTCCACAGAGGAGGGGAACTTTCTGCACTGATGCCTGACCAGAAGCAGGGACCTCCAGAGAGCTGGAGGACTGCCAGGGGACGCCTGCCAGGCTGAGGCCACACTCGGCCTGAGCCAGGAAGCCCCAGGCTGCTGCTGGGCTCTTCTGTTCAGTTTTCTTTTCTCCCTCATTCCCATGCCCAGACTCTTTCCTAGAGGTGGAGGAAAATACCTTCAGCGAAGCCCTAGAACTTTCAGGTACCCCGTTTCCATATTTTCCTGAGATGATGCCACAGGCCAGTGGAGACCATGTCATTGCTCCAACTCCTGTAGAAGAAAAAAATCTTAAAAAGTTACTTCTGCACACTGGGATCAAAAGTGGGTGTTCAGGAAGGACCTGGTTGGTTATGGGGAAAAGCTGGCCAGATATATGAGTTAATATCAGCATAAATCATTCCATTAAAGTTCAGGCATTTACAAACTATGTGCTTCATTTTTATTAATATTAACCCATCAATTGTGCACTGCTGGTGATGGGGAGCAGGGCATATAATCAAGCCTGAAAACGTGGCTTATCCATAGTTTTCTGATGCCCCAGATTTACATTTCTTTTTACACTCAGAGATAAGCACTTTTGCTTGCACGAAAATTCAGTGCTTCGCTTGTTCACGCAGTGCCTCAGTAGTGCCTGGTCGAAGGAGGAGCACAGTGCCCGGTGCACAGAGAACACACAATGAACACAGCAATAGCCAGAACAACCACTGTTAGGCTGTCGAACTGTTCTTATCCTTTTTTTCTTACCCTGCATTTTCCCACTCACTTAAACCCCAGTTTCTTATGAAAAAGTTATCTCTGGAACCTGTTTCGATAAATATGCCTGAAAATTGGCTTAAGTTTTCTGATATCTGAAATTCTTGTGTACATGTTGTATATGTATTTTCTCTCCCTTTGGCATCATGTGTGCCTACACAAATTTGTGTCCCTGGCTTGTCTGCCATTCTTGAATTCCCCTTCTGACTCAGTTCCAGGCAGAGTAGGAGATACAGATGTATAAATCCATAATTTGGGGGGAAACCCACTCAGAGATGCATTCATGGCCAGAGCAATTACCCTATGAAAAACAGGTTTATTCATTATTTCTTCCTTTCATTCTACATGCATTTTTTTGAACACCTACTGAGAACAGCTTGTCTGCCAGCTCTGCTTGGCTTTCATGAGTGATGTTCCAGAGATTGCATACAGGTCCTTTTGATTTCTTCTAGTTTCTGGAATGCATAGTGCTGACAATCCCTACATTAATTAGGAACGTTTAGGAAAGCATTTCAGTCATACCCCCCCCCCCCTTTTTCTTTCTGGATCCCTGATCCTCTTATTAAAGATAATGAGTCAATTTGATTGTGAAGATTACCTATTTTATGGTAGAGCTCTGGCAGCTGAACCTCTACTTTCTCTCTCTGGAAAAGGTGGTATTCAGCTTGTTCACAGACTGGTGGAATCATGTTGAATTGTCTTGCTACAGAGTAGGCTTCCTAAGGTGAAATAAAATTGCAACTGAATTATTTCTAATGAGAAATAAGTCTGTATGCACACACAAAAAATTCATTTCAGTGAAATCAATACAAACCAAGAAAATCTAGATTGTCAAATAATAAGCAAAGTTATGACCATCAATTTCACTAAGAAATACCAAATCAGGAAATTATTTTTTGGGAGGTTTTAGAATGAGTAAAGTCCAGGGAAAATTAGTCAAAGTGTGAATTATGAACTATTACCAAAAAAATTGACTATTTCTAGGTTCCTAAAGAAATAAAACTTAACTAATATATAAAAATGATCTATAATTAGTATATTATGAACAGTACCATTATTTAATACATAAGAAAACCTGGAATATTGTGTCATATGTCCATTAGCTGAGAAATGTACTCTCTTACTACCAAACTACACCAAAGAACATGCTAAAACATGATTCCCGTTAGAGACCTGCACCCTCCATGTTGTATTCTGAGCTGATAAGATCCACCCCCCACCCCCATATGCATCTTTACGATGATGAAATTGATCATAGAATTCTAGTGCCACTGTGATTGTGAGGAAAGTTTGCAAAAGGTCTTACAATTTATACATGATGTCTGACAAATAAAAATAGGTACTCAATGGTCATTTAAGAATGGAAATGGAATTACCATGATCTCCATGGCACTCCAGCGAGAGGTTCCCCAGTACATGGCCATTCCTTGGTTTATCACATGTGTCATGGCACGAACAATTTCTGTGGAAAGCCAAACAGAGAGCATTACATATATTTTTCAAAATTATATAGTTTTTTTTTCTTTTCCTGCCCAAAGCTTAGATGTTTAATGCAATTATTTGTTGGATTAGTATAATTACCTTGACACTGGTGATAACATAATAGTTGATGGTTTGGAGGTAGATGGTACTTTTGGGTAAACTGACTTTCCATTTTCAGTTTGCAGCAACAATATGAAATGAAATTAAAAAAAGAATGACCACTTTAATTCTTCCTTTACTTTTATTGCTTCAGTGTTCCTGGCCAGATAAAAGAACACATGATTCACTTCTTTCAGAACCTGGGTACCTTGCTCACTAAAGTGAGAAGTAAGAGAAAGCATTTGTTTTGACTTTGTAGAATGGAAGGTCATTGAGGATAGAAGTCCTGCCTTTGTATGTTGGATTTACAGAGCTAAGCCTCACGCAGGGTTGTTGTTTAATAGAGATGACTCAATAACAATGTGTTTAGCAGAAAGATAAACTTATTAAATGCTGAACAAACAGCTGAAGCCCCAGGGGCTCCCGGCCCACACTGGCACACCCTGTCCTTGACTACTTTGGACCAAACTTCATTCTAAGACAGCATGTCATGCATTTCACCTGGACCTCCATGTGGCCCCACCCTGTTTGCTCATCACCTCTTTCAGCTTGACATCACATTTCCTAAACAGGAAAATGAATCTCTTCCCAGAGGGGTGGAGTTGAGCTAATCCTCTTGGAACCAGCCAATATTTTACAGAATCAGAGAGCATGGAGAGCCTCAAGTTCAATTGAGTGAAAAGTCACAGACATGGTTGGGTTTCTTCTGCAAACCAGGTCAACCAAACACCCAGGATGCCAGGTCATTTCACATTTTCAAAGGGTTGCAGGTCATGGGCTTTTCTTACCCTACTGATAATACCTGGTAGGTTACATGTTCTTCAGCAGAATCAAATCCTTGTCTCAAACTTTAATTGAGTAGATGTGTTATTTTATTTCTCACCAGCAAGCACTGTCTTAATTGATCAGGGACAGGATTTGGAATGAGACAGTGAGGGTTAGGGTCCTAGCTTCCTTGCTTGTTTGACTTACATAAAGCATTTTAAATTGCCCTCGGTCTTTGTTTGGAAGATGAGAATGCTTTTACTCACCAGAGTCTACCCAACAGAGGCTGAATTTGGCATGTAAAGAAAATACTTTTCCTTCTTGGAGAAAGACTCCTAAATATCAGTTTATTACTCAACAACCAAATCTATGAAGCTAGTTCTTCCTTTACAAAGCAAAGAAAGCACAAAAAGTTACATGAAACATTTTTCTTATCTTTAAATAGAAATGAATACGTGGGCTAACATTTCTGGAAATTCAAAGCCATTCCTTAAATATCTGCCCCTAAGTATTCTCTCTTTGGAACTCTCCATCATTGTACTACTTCCCTTTCCTTTCACATCCTGTTTCATTCAGAGCTGAGATATTCATTCAACCAACAGGATTTATGAGGAATCTGCTGTACTGGGTGCTGGAGATATTGTGGTGAATCAAACATCTTGGTAAACACAGGTTAACAGGGAATAAATGAACCCCAGATGCTCCCCTGTCTCTATTCCATAATCAAGTAAGATGAGCACAGGATGTGGTCCAGTGGCTTGGCCATGTGGGAGTCACTGAGGTCTTGACAACAGCGGTAGGGTGGAGTGGAGATTGTGACGCTTCCCATTACTTCATTCCCTTATTTCATGTAATGTACTAACAGCCTAATATTTGCCAGGCACTGGGTTCATCTGTGAGTAAGACAGATACAAAGCTCCTGGACTCAGGGAGTTTAGAGTTCAGTGGGGAAGATGGAGATGTAGACAAGTAGGTAACCACAAAGTGTAATGTGTTATAAAGAAAGCAAATGGGGGCTGAGATCAGGAATGAGAGGAAGACATATATAGTTGGTCAAGGAAGAAGTAATGTTTAGGCTTACAAAATAAAAAGGCACCAGTCAGGTGAAGAACAAGGGAAGAGCATTCTAGGCAGCATGTGTCAAGGCCCTGGGGCCGGACAGAGCTTGGTGAACCTCACAGTCAGTAAGCCATGGTAGAGGAAGCTGAGTCAGGAAGGAAGGCAGGGCTACAAGATGAAGCTGGCAGAGGGCAAACCGTGTCTGTTATTCAGGGCTTGATGGGAAGTTACTAATATTTCTAAGTAAGGGAATGATGATGCAGTATATATTTCAGAACACTATCTGACCATGTTGTGAGGCGAGGGCTGGAGGAAGCAGGAAGATCATTAGGAGGTTTACTGTAGCATTCCTGGAAGGAGATAAGGGGCTTGAAATCGGGAGGTAGTAGCAAAGACAGACATGAACAGATCAAAATCTGTTTTGTGGATAGAATCCCCAAGGACTGTATGTGGCAAGTGAGGAAAAGGAGGAATCAAAGAAGCTTGAAGGAGGAACAGGTTTGGGAGGAAGAGTCAGGGTCCTTCTTCAGTTCAGTTACTCAGTCGTGTCCGACTCTTTGAGACCCCATGAATTGCAACACACCAGGGCTCCCTGTCCATCACCAACTCCCTGAGTTCACCCAAATTCATGTCCATCGAGTCAGTGATGCCACCCAGCCATTTGCTGCTGCTGCTTCTGCTAAGTCACTTCAGTCGTGCTTATATAGTTGGTCAAGGAAGAAGTAATGTTTAGGCTTACAAAATAAAAAGGCACCAGTCAGGTGAAGAACAAGGGAAGAGCATTCTAGGCAGCATGTGTCAAGGCCCTGGGGCCGGACAGAGCTTGGTGAACCTCACAGTCAGTAAGCCATGGTAGAGGAAGCTGAGTCAGGAAGGAAGGCAGGGCTACAAGATGAAGCTGGCAGAGGGCAAACCGTGTCTGTTATTCAGGGCTTGATGGGAAGTTACTAATATTTCTAAGTAAGGGAATGATGATGCAGTATATATTTCAGAACACTATCTGACCATGTTGTGAGGCGAGGGCTGGAGGAAGCAGGAAGATCATTAGGAGGTTTACTGTAGCATTCCTGGAAGGAGATAAGGGGCTTGAAATCGGGAGGTAGTAGCAAAGACAGACATGAACAGATCAAAATCTGTTTTGTGGATAGAATCCCCAAGGACTGTATGTGGCAAGTGAGGAAAAGGAGGAATCAAAGAAGCTTGAAGGAGGAACAGGTTTGGGAGGAAGAGTCAGGGTCCTTCTTCAGTTCAGTTACTCAGTCGTGTCCGACTCTTTGAGACCCCATGAATTGCAACACACCAGGGCTCCCTGTCCATCACCAACTCCCTGAGTTCACCCAAATTCATGTCCATCGAGTCAGTGATGCCACCCAGCCATTTGCTGCTGCTGCTTCTGCTAAGTCACTTCAGTCGTGCCCGACTCTAGGTGACCCCATAGATGGCAGCCCACCAGGCTCCCCCATCCCTGGGATTCTCCAGGCAAGAACACTGGAGTGGGTTGCCATTTCCTTCTCCAATGTATGAAAGTGAAAAGTGAAAGTAAAGTCACTCAGTCATGTCCGACCCTTAGCAACCCCATGAACTGCAGCCCACCAGGTTCCTCCGTCCGTGGGATTTTCCAGGCGAGGGTAATGGAGGGGGGTGCCATTGCCTTCTCCGACCCAGCCATCTAGGACATGCCAAAAATAGAGATGCTTGTGAGAGACAGAGGGGTGATGTCGAGTAGAGATAACTGGATAACGATATGTGAGCAACCTGGGCTGGAGGTGAGCTATTTGTTCCTCAACAGTCTATTAATTGTATTTAAATCCATGAGTGAATGAGACTATGTAAGGGAAGTCTGCCCAGAGAAAACAAAAGAGTTCTGAAGAGCCAGAGCCGGAGTTGGGAAGAGTACACTGTGGGGTTCTGGGTCACTGGCAGCCAGAGGAGTAGGAAGGAAGCCAGAGGGGGAACGTTTGGAACCAAGAATGGAGAGGGCTTGTGGGAGGACCTGTGCCCAAAGACTGGAACATGTGAGCATTTGAATCAGAAAGGCACAGAACGATGGAGGTCAATGAAGACCCTGAAAAGAATGTTGTCAGTGTCCTTGGTCCGTTTGGACCAAGGCCAGGCTGGAGCTGACTGAAGAATGGGCATGAGGAAGGGAAGGTATTAGAGACAACCTGGGTAGACTCAAGTTAGGAAATGAATGGAGCAGAGAAAGAGGGCAGCAGCTGAAGTGGGTATTTAGGATAAAGATTTTTACTTTAAAACTGCAAGATGCAAGAGAAAGCCTATAGAGGATTTAACTGAGGATGTGGGCTAGGAGATTGGGGAGAATGGAGAGGGAGAGACTGGACAGAGTGAGATGGAGGACAAAACCCCTGGAGTGAGAAGGACGCTTCAAGCAAGATAGTGCAACCCTGGGAGGTTTGGACAAGTCATCATAGGAAGATAGGGGAGACCTTGTTTGATGAATGGTGGTGCTGGAGATAAAGAACCTGCCTGTTAATGCAGGAAATGTAAGAGACATGGGTTTGATCTCTGGATCAGAAGAGCCTCTGAAGGAGGGCATGGCAACCCACTCCAGTATTCTTGCCTGGAGAATCTCATGGACAGAGGAGCCATAGGGTTGCAAAGAGTTGGACACGACTGAGCAACTAAGCACAGCACAGTATAGCACACAATAAACTCAATCAAGTGGAAATGAGGTACGAAGTGAGGAAAAGGTGAGAAGGAACAGTTCTGAGTGTGGAAGAGCCTATGCAAGATGCCCCTATGCCCCGGGCACTTTAGCTGAGGGTGATTTCTTTGCTCCCCGATAAGTCTGGCTGCTGACTCTGCAGGCAAGGGCTGGTGGAATGCAGAGAGGACTCTGGGAGGAGGAGGCTGCTGCACAGAATGCAGGGAGGAATTGCAGAGAATGGAGAGCCAGCAGATGGAGATCCATGTGGCCACAAAGTAAAATTTAGTTTAATGCATATTAAATTTGTTCAACTTTTTTAAAGTCAGAGAAAAACACCCCAAGTTATCTAGCTCTGTAACAGGAAGTCACTGTAGCTCTCTAACAGGAAGTTACTGTACGGATAGCTAAGGTGGGTTTTTAACACGATTCTGCTAAAGGACACTAGAGGGCAGCATTGTTAAGAAAAAAATCAACGGGTGTCTAAAAGCTTTTACTTGACTACCAGCGAAATGCATTTTTAAAGCATCCCAATCAGAGCATCAGTTCTGAGTGGGGAAAATGACGTTAGGAAGCTCATCTAGTGCGTTGCTTCCACCCACCTCTGGGAAAGGACATGCAGACAGACAAACTGATTCAATCCGGCAGTTCGGGACTGAATGTGGCTCCCGCTGCCTAGACTCGCCGCTTTTCCAGGAAGCTTCAGCACGAGTGGCTCTGAACTCTGACTGCACATGAAAGGACCTGGGGAGCTTGGAAAACGAACTATCCGGGCTCCACAGAAGGTCTATTATATCAGAATCTCTGGGGGTGAAGCCAGGCATCAAGATTTTAAAAACTCATCCCAGATGATTGCATGTGCAGCCGGGTTTAGAGTCGCTGTGCTTGTCTACACTGCTAGTCCTAAGTGTGGCCCCTGGACCCCTAGCAGCAGCCCCTGGGAACCTGTCAGAAATGCAGGTCCTAGGGCCTCACCCCAGATGCTGTGCTGTGCTGTGTGCTTAGTTGCTCAGTCGTGTCCGACTCTTTGTGACCCCGTGGTCTGTAGCCCGCCAGGCTCCTCTGTCCATGGGGATTCTCCTGGCAAGAATACCTTGCCCTCCTCCAGGAGATCTTCCCATCTCGGGGACTGAACCCAGGCCTCCCGCATTGCGGGCAGATTCTTTACAGTCTGAGCCACCGGGGAAGCAGCCCAGGTGCACTGAATTTCAAATTCTGGGCCTGGGTAGGGCCCAGCAGTCTGTGTTTAAAGCCACTCACAGACAATTCTAGTGCAAACTAAAGATTAAGAAATGGCAACCCATTACAAGTATTCTTGCCTGGAAAATCCCATGGACAGAGGAGCCTGGTGGGCTACAGTCCTCAGGGTTGCAAAGAATCGGACACAACTGAAGCAATTTAGCACACACACAAAGATTAAGAATTACTGATTTATACCATCCCCACCATCCTCACAGGTGACATGCATGCATGTACATAACCATGTATACATTGTAGTATAAATTAGAATCAAATCTGAATAATTTGAAGAAAACACAGAAATCCAGGTCCTAGCCTATTTCTCTGAACCTGGGCCTTTGTATTATTGTCATTAGCTCTCAAATCTCAGTGTTTGAGAAATACTTCTAAACTATGGGAAAACTTGGTTAAATGTTTTCTGTGCACTGCTTTCCATGCTGCTGCTGCTAAGTCGCTTCAGTCGAGTCTGACTCTGGGCAACCCCACAGACGGTAGCCCACCAGGCTCCCCCGTCCCTGGGATTCTCCAGGCAAGAACACTGGAGGGGGTTGCCATTTCGGTCTTCAATGCATGAAAGTGAAAAGTGAAAGAGAAGTCGCTTAGTCGTGTCTGAGTCTTTGCGACCCCATAGACTGCAGCCTTCCAGGCTCCTCCATCCATGGGATTTTCCAGGCAGGAGTACTGGAGTGGGGTGTCATTGCCTTCTCCAGCTTTCCATGCTGAAATCATCATTATTATTTAGCCCACAGTTCACAGACAGCTCTCTCTTATTTCCTGGATCCTTGGCACAGAACTGACTATGAAAGCGACAGGTCGAGTTTGTTTCCCTGAATATCCCATTCTCCATCTGTGAAGTGAGGATGTATGGATCCTGTGGAATTCTTTCAAAGCTTGACGTGAGATAATGTATGGAGACCAACTGGTGACTCTAAAAGAATAACACAAACTGAGTAACAAGTAAGCAGGATGTGGGCCTGGTTGTTTCTTCTCAAATGAGCTCAGATTTTAACATTTTATTTTTTAAGTTGTTATTCTTCATTCAGTAACATAGGTCATCTCTGTTTAAAAATACGTATTTTATGAGAAAGGACTAAGTGAAACTACTTATTTTGAGTGAACTAAATTTGCTGATAAATATGTTTACTTTTTAAATTGGCCCCCATGACAATATACGACTTGTCATAATCCCAATTTTGAACCAGTCAATTGTTAATATATGCTTAAAGGACAAGCTGGGAGGGATTGGGGGCAGGAGGAGAAGGGGACAACAGGATGAGATGGCTGGATGGCATCACCGACTGGATGGACGTGAGTTTGAGTGAACTCCGGGAGATGGTGATGGACAGGGAGGCCTGGAGCGCTGCGATTCATGGGGTTGCAGAGAGTCGGACACAACTGAGCGACTGAAATGAACTGAACTGATGACTAACTAAAACATGCAGAAAATAGCTGTTCATGTTAAACCTTTTTCATGTGAAATTTTCCCTAGAACTTTGAAAGTTGTATGCAAGTTGTTATACTGCATAAACAGCAAACCATAGGGACTAAAGATACAAATAGGCACAAATTAGTTTTTTGATCAAATAAAATGTACTAAATCTGGCCATACAGACACATAATGATGAAAACAATAGAAACCTTAGAGGTAATTCAGGGCAGCTTCTTATTACTCTAGATGAGGAAACAGGCTAGGCTTGAAAGCTCAAATGTTATTAACAATTACAAATATTTCAGTTATGCTTACAAAATGCTGAGAGTAAATACACAAAATAATAATTGTAACATATAGAGGAACTATATGTAACTTTATTATTTCCAAGTCACCTGTAAATGTGTTATCATACTTTCATGATTTAAAAAATAGAAAAGAAAGAAGAGTCCCTAATAAGCAGAGCACCACTTTAAAATACTAACATGCTATAGGTTAATTCACAAATATTAGATTTAACCAAACACAATTTCCATTTTTAGAGGCCAAAAATGATTGATCTCTTTCAAGGGGAGTGGACTGCAGTGGAGGCTGGGGCACTGGTAGAATATAGGGACTCGATTTCAGAAGAGGAGAAAAACCAGTTTTTACCCCAGACAAGCCTTTTGTTTGTTGTTTATCTAACTTCAGTTGTTTATTTACTTATTTAACTTCAAAAGATTGTGCTGGTGGTTTATATTCATGCTCTGTGACTTAGAGGTTTCCTCTTGGCTCTCTGTCAGCCATTTACCATCTTGGCTATGGAGAAACCTCTCCCAGTGCTCAGCTGGGCATCAGCAGATAGAGGAC